>LUGF01002414.1:0-10739 GCA_001625245.1 Calycopis cecrops
TTTCTATGTTAAAAGGTTGGGGGCACACTGAGCTACTATAGTATTAGGGCTGCATAACTTATATGATAACAAATTATAAGACATTATTTTAAAATACATTAATATGTCACCTATAAAGCAATTTGGCATCGCCCGGCATTTTTTGGCTGGAGTGGAAAATTGGAACCACTTCCTATCCCTCCCTTTTTTTAAAGATTTTCATTTTCCCTCCAGCTTCTTACGATGCTCCTTTTGTTTAAGGTCTTCTTATTTGTCGATACACAAATGTAGCAACGACAGGAACATATGGAGGACCCAGAGCCATCAAAATTTCAGGGTGTACCACAAGTTCCACTCACAATTGTGACTTTTCTGTGGACTGGTCTGATATAGATGACGATGATGTGGAACGGATACATTCATTAAGCTTCCAGGCCAGTTGTGATTCTCATCCCTCTCACCACCACACTATACATTTCAGGGGGTCTGCTCATCATCCTGCGATCCGGCCAGACCTCTGTCTGCGGCTCCTCGCTCGTCTCCAGCACCAAGCTGCTCACGGCTGCCCACTGCTGGTTCGACGGCACCTCCAACGCTGTCCTCGTGACGGCGGTGCTGGGGTCATTGACCCTGTTCACCGGCGGGGTCCGCTTCACTACCACTGATGTGGTCGTCCACGAGGACTACGAGACCTCGTTCTACAGCAATAATCTGGCGATCATCAACATACCGCACGTGGAGTTTACCAGTAAGTCCACCACGAAGGGACGTTGAGTGAATAACGTCATGGGCCACCGGCTACTTACGCACCACACGAAACGCGAACGAATGAACTTTAAGCCGGTTTCGTGTAAACGGCCAAGTCGGCCACATGCATGCATGCAGCATGGCACTACCTCTTACTAAAGTGCTCTTAGCTTGAGTATACATGACCTACAAAGCCTTAAATAAGCAGACACCTAGTTTTGCGGATGTCTATGGGCGGCGACTTTGAAACTCTAATAGTTTTAATATTTATAGTATAAGGAGACAAACGAGCAGTCGGAGCCAATTTCCTGACTACCCCCGCCCATAGATATCCGCATTTCCGCCGATGCGACTTAGTTAAACAGTCTAGTTACACGCCGCACCAAACGCATCAGCACAGCCGTCTTACGCCGGTATCGTGTAAGTGAGAGGTACCTCCCAGGTAGTGCCGGAACAATTCGGCTCCATACATAACGCAGCGTGGCATTACCTCTTGCTTATTCGGCGTGTATGTATAAAAAGGTATATGAGGAGGAAGCAAGTCAAGAGTGTAAAGATCGTGGCATGCAGCGCTCTACTCTCCGACCACGTTAAGGTCAATTCACACCAAAAGCACGGCGAAGGGCAGCGAAGCGGAGCGCAGCTTATGTGTCATATGAATTTCAACTTTATAATAATTACTATAATACTTATTATCGCATGAGAACGGGACGCGCGGATTCCCGCGAAGTCGTTGGAATGCGCGAGAAAACGCTGGAATGCTCCAGAAGTCGCGAGAATTCGATAATAAGTACTAAGTATAGTAATGAAAATTCATGACACATAAACTGCGCTCCGCTTCGCTGCCCTTTATTTTATTTTTATTTATTTTATTTATTTGGAAAACAAACAAGTATACACGAAAATTACAATTTGAAATTACTTATAAGCTATGTTAGTGTACACTCAACAGCGTTTTCACGGATTACAACAAAAAAAAAACATTAAATACACAACACAATTGAGATAGCAAGGTTAGTAGACATAGATCAAAATAGGTAGATTATGCGCATTGGTACATAAGTAAGTCGTTTACAATTTGTTTTTTAAATACATCACTTTTAAGTACAAATATATCTATTTTAGAAAAAATATTATTATAAATTTTAGCTAGTCTACGAGTATGTAGGGGAGCACGTTCACCCGCTATTGTACGACATGTAGTAGTTGCAAAAAGCGGGTAAACGCGAGCCTCCCTCCTAATTATGGTTCTGGGCACAACATAATATATATTATTAATTAATTCAGGACAGTTAAATTTATTTTGTATCATCTCATGAAGCATCATTGCTTGGAGCAAAATGCGTCTAGATTTTAGTGTCAGCATCTTGTATTTTGCCAATGATTCTTCGTATGATGATACACCTCTGCTAAATTTGTATTGCATGGCTCTAAAAAACTTCCGTTGAATTTTTTCAATCTTTTGATCATATTTGGCATAGTAAGGATCCCATATCATACATGCGTATTCAACTTGAGGGCGTATCAAAGAGTAATAAAGATAATGATGGGTGTTTTCGCTTTTAAAATCCGATGATGCCCACATAACAAGGTTATAAATTTGAAATGCTTTGGCCACTATTTTATCAATATGTAGATTTAAGTTCAATTTACTATCTAGTAGGACTTCCAAATCAGATATTTGACTCTCCTTTAATAATCTTTCGTTACATAATGAGTAAATAAAGTTGATATTCTTTTTGTTCTTTGTGAAGCTAACATATTTACATTTACTTAAACTTAGTATCAGATTGTTTTCATTGCAATAGTCAGTTTATTTAAGTCACACTGAAGGAGTTGTCAATCATCGACAGATTTTATGGTCTTAAACACCTTGAGATCATCTGCATATAACAAGAAGTTGCTGTTAAGAAAACATTTGTTAATGTCATTCACATAGATTACGAACAACAGAGGACCTAAAATTGATGAGGGACACCTGAAGTAGCCAGGAATGAGTCAGAATGGAATCCATTACACACAACAGTTTGATTTCTATTACTAATATATGAATGAAGCCATCGCAATAGGTTTCCTTTTATGCCATTATATGCGATCTTATTTAACAGTGTTTTATGATCAACTCTGTCGAACGCCTTTTTAAAGTCGGTGTAAATTACGTCTGTTTGAGTTTTAATATCCATGTTTTTGAACAAATAATTAGTAAACACCATTAAATTCGTCGAGGTAGATTTATGTTTAACAAAACCATGTTGTTCCGGTATAATATTCAGTTTAAGGAAAGAGTACATAATGTGATGGATAAGTTTTTCAAATAATTTTGCCATGGTACAGAGAAGAGATATAGGACGATAGTTTTCGATATTTTGTTTAGAGCCACACTTATGAATAGGAACAATGTTAGATTTCTTCCAAATACTGGGGAATGTGCCTTCTTGTAAACATTTGTTGAACAAGATATATATAGGCTCACATATTTCTTCTTCTGCAGAAAATTTAAAGAAACAAGGAGGAATTCCATCAGGTCCCGCGCCTTTCGTCGGATTCCCTTCGCCGCGCTTTTGGTGTGAATTGACCCTTAGGCCTGGCTTGAGGATATGATGCTGTTGATATACAAGCAATCTGGTTGCTGTTGCAGATCTGGTTCACCCCGTCAACTTGGCTGTTGGGGACACCGACTTCACCGGTTTCTGGCCAAGCGCTGCTGCGTTCGGCGTCATCACTGGTGGTGAGTCGCATCACACTGAGCTCAGCAAATATTTGACAAATGCCCACAAACATCCGCATAAAGGGTACGCTGACGAGCTGCCCTTTTTTCGCCGCAGGTGGTACAGCTGTACAGCAGCTAGATTTCATTTCATTGTCATCTTTTTTTTTTAATATACTAATTCATATCAAATCTACCGTAAGATTCTGGGACCAACTGGACGGCAGGACAACAGCTGGAGACCTAAAACAAATGCTGAAATTGACCACCTAGTGTCTGAGCCGAATATCATAGGCGTCACAAAATCCCATCGGCTGCGGTGGCTCGGACACGTCGAGCGCATGGGGGAAGATCGGGCTTGTAAGAGAGCGTATCTGGGTCGGCCAACTGGGCGTAGACCGGTTGGTCGTCCCAGGTACCGATGCAGTGACATGGTGGAAGCAGACTTGCGCGAGATCCAAGCCACCAATTGGCGGGAAATTACGCAAGATCGCGCTAGAACTCTGGTTTCGGAGGCCAAGACTCACTTCGGGTCACTGAGCCAGAAGAGTTAATTCATATCATTATTATGACTGCCGACGCCCTTAGTCATCCCCATTGAGTTTACACAGACGTTGCTCTCCTCCCTACTCCCACCTCCACGGGCCACCGGCTACTTACACGCCGCATGAAAAGCGACACTACAGCAGGCGTTTTACGGAGGTCTCGTGTAAGCGAGAGGCATCTGCCCGTGCCGGCCCAATTCGGCCCCAAGCATGCTGCGAGAAATAAAATGAAAAGAAAAAAAATGGTTTTTTTTTTAATATACATACATATACTTAAATCACTTTTTAAACGTCGACAATTTTAGTCAGCATCTGTTCACCCTAGCCGTGTCCTAAGAAGAACCGGCAAAACAAACTCAGCGTGTGCCACGCCGCTTATCTCACTCCAGGTGTTCTCTTTCCAGATGTCGGCGTTTCCCCAACGCTGGACTACGTGAATCTCCAAGTGATCAGCAACGAGGAGTGCGCAGCCAGCTACGGTCCTGTGGTCCGCAGCTCGACCCTGTGCACCAGCGGGGAGGGCCGCAACGTCTGCGCCAGCGCCGCCGGCGGGCCTCTGGCCATTGGGAACCTGTTGGTGAGTGAGATGGTGATCATGAATGTGGATGGAAGTAGCAGACGAAAGAAGATAAGTAGCAGCATTACGTAGCAGAGATTACGAGTTATAGGTGCTGCTATGCAACAGCACATGAATTGTTCTTACTAGGAGCCTTAGGGGTGGATACCCCCTTACTCCTCGTAGCCACACACTTGCCTCCTTAATATTAAACTGGCATCGGTCAAATTCCATCTATATATTAATAAGTGAAGCAAAAACTTAAGGAACATTTTTACGATAAAATTGTTCGGACGTTAAGGAGTATGCAATTTGGCACTAAGGGTAAATTAACACCAAAAGCGCGGCGAAGCGCAGCGAAGCGAAGCGCAGTTTATGTGTCATATGAATTTCAACTTTATAATAATTACTATAATACTTATTATCGCATGAGAAACTCGAACGAGACGCGCGGATTCCCGCGAATGCGCGAGGATCCGCAGGAATCCGCGCGGAAGTCGCGAGAATTCGATAATAAATACTACGGCAATGAAAATAAAGTTTAAATTTATATGACACTGAAAGTGCGCTCCGCTTCGCCACGCTTTTGGTGTGAATTGACCCTTATGTGAATGAGAAAAGTGCAAAACGCTAATATGTTTTTAATAATGTTTATAGTAGTAGTTTAGTAGTAGTAGTTTCACTTATCTCGAATATCGATCTTCGCGGGTCCACTTGTAATAATAAACCCAAACAGTATTTGAATTGACATATTTTAGTTTAATACTTGGAGTAAAGTTAATATGTGTTTATTAATAAGGCCCTTGGATGCCTAATTGGTTCTTAATTTTATTTTGAGCGTCACTTTCGGTTTTCCGCAATTTTCCCTACTTGCTATACACCAATGTCGATAACTATAACTTTTTTTTTACTTTATCTGTAATAGTACCATCCGTGTTACAGATCGGCGTGGTCTCGTTCGGCGCCTTCAGCTGCGAGGCAGGGCTCCCCGCCGGGTACTCCAGGGTCTCTGAGTTCACGTCCTGGATCCGGAGACACCTGTGAAATGTGCAATATATCGCTTGTGTTCGCGTGTGTTTTTCATTACTTTTTTTTTTAATTTTTTTATAGGATAAGGGGCAAACGAGCAGTTGGTAGATGACTACCGCCGTCCATAGACATCTGCAAAACTCGAGGCTTTGCAGGCGCGTTGCCTAGGCGTACTTATGGTAAAAAATGCCAGGTGATGGCAGCGGAATATGGCACGACCAGGGAGTTACCTGGAGTCGGTCTCTGAGGCCTGTGTCTAGCAGTGGATGCCATTTGATGATGATGATGATTACACAACTTCGAGCCCCTCCAGCTCGGGGGCCCCATATCATTGATGCGTTACGCCCCTGTAATGATATCACGCGATACATCACACGATGTTCGACGGTTACGCAACGCGCGCGTTCCACCGCGTCTATAATAAGACGGCGAGATGACGGCGCGGTGGCGGTCACGCGATGTGACGCAAATAGACGCGGCGACCCGGCGACCGGGTCGGACGTAAGTGGGGCTAAACGAGCAGTTTGTGTTGCTATTGGTGTGTCGCAGCCGAATTGGGCCTCACAATATCCCGGCAAAATAACGGCTGTGCTGTCTCGTTTCGCTGAGTTTCCGGTGGCCCGTAATAAGTACTTTTTATCCATGTACGATGCACTAACACATACCTTTAGTGTGATAACGTGGCAGGACACACGTAAACTCAGACGAAGGCTGTGAAGGACTGTGTGTGGATGCCCTTATTTGCGAGTCATGGGGTCATGGGGCTTAAATGGCACAAAACTTACCAAATATGAACAGACCCGGAGACCCGGAGTTCAGCGGGTCACGCGGAGCCTCGAGCTTACTGTGACTAGTGAAATTAACTTACAATGTTACTTCAAGAATGTAACACAAGTTTTTCTATAATATAAGCTTATCTTATACTAGCTGCGCCCCGCAGTTTCACCCGCGCAAGTTTCGATCCCGTAGAAAATGGAAAATCGTACCATGGCATCCCATAGGAACATTTTTTCGGGATAAAAATCCTATTCTATCTATCCGATGTGTTAATCCAAGTTTCATTAAAATCAGTTGAGCAGTTTTTGCGTGAAGGTGTAACGAACAAACAAACATACGAACTTTGTGATGTATCAATGAACTTTGTATACGTATAAAAATATTTTCTTTTGTAATTCACTTGTTTTATCTTAGGGTTCTTCTACTAACTTACTTACTCCGCTTCCTCAGAGACCCAAAGAAGACCTTGGCCTCCGTCACCATAATATTCCACTGTTATCTATTATGGGCTATTTCTTGCTGCTGCCAGCTGGTTGATTGCAGGGCGTTTCTTGTAATATAAAAATAAGAACGGAACCCATTGGAACGCAGTCAAAATTCATGGCTTGGCCATTTTGTGATTATCAGACAGCATGTTACGAGAACTAACAGAAAAAGTAATGAACGTTTAATGAATTTACCCTTTCATGCACGCGAAGGCCAAAAAAATGAAAACGGTCAAAAGCTTGACGGTCAAGCTTTTGACCGTTTTCATTTTTTTAAGTAAAACTTCTATAATCGCGCTAGACTTAGGGAATAAATTGGCGAGAGCGTTACAAAAATATGTGATCGGGCGAGGCCAATAAAAGTTGTCATTCAAATTCAAAATTCAAATTCGATTTAAGTGATACTTTTTTGTATTTAAAAAATAAATATCATATGACATGTTATGTCATTGTAACTATGGTTACGAATTTGTGGATTTAACTCAATAATTAAGTTTTACTTCAGTTGTGTGGTCTAAAGACACACTTTTTTGAAATTAGATAATTGAAAATTATTCCAATAAAACAACTTTTTTAAACAACGGGTTTTATCGTTTTATTTAGTATTTACGCCGTTTTATTGTATTTATTTATTTATTTAATCAGCCCGACGTTTTAGAAGTTTGACAGCAACCGTGGTCACGGACTGAGATGACGGATGTCCTGACTCCTGTTTGTTACAAATTACTAAAAAAAAAATTACTAAAACTAAACTAAAAAAAAAAACTACCCGAAAATTTATAATTGTTAAGTTGTTCAGATTACCGCGAGTGTTTATTATATCTGGTAGTCTTGAGGTGTTTTGTTTCTATGGTGTTTGATTTCATTGTGTTTGTAATTGTGTCTCAAGCAGAGAGAGGCGCGCAGCCCCCAGCCATCTTCTCTATTGAAATTTCCATAGCCTCACTGATCACCCTTGGAGTCGGGCTTGTTATAGTAGTTTATGCAACTGTCATATAAAGAAGGGTATAAAAACACGAGTGTGAATTTTTGAAACGAGCGAAGGCGAGTTTCAAAATAGTACCTCACGAGTGTTTTAATACCCGTGTTATATGCAGTTGCATACACTACTTTATCTTCACTAATGCAATTAATCAATTAATCAAACATTGCGAAACATTCAATTCACGCGTATTGCCCCATTCGTTGTTGGACCGACGACTGTTTTACCGACGAGGCGACGACTGCTTGACCGACGATTTAAAATGTAATGTTCTTCGAAGATAAATATTTTTATTAAATACTTTAATTTGATTGCAAAAATTGCGGCGCTTAAATATATACTTTTTATAATTCAATGTTAATAAAATACTAGCTTCAATGTTGAAATATAATGTGAAAAAATCACATGAGTTTACTTTGAAATTTCTACTAAACAGTAGATTATTCGTTGTCTGTGGCGTTCATTTTTGCTTTCATTTTTTTGTAGAGCTTTGTCTCTTTCTCGCAAATCCTTTGCAAGCTGGCATTGAACCAATGAGAGCGCAGCTGCAGCGCGCGCAGGGCCAATCAGGAGCGAGCGCGCGCTGTTAAGGATTTTGACATAAGGCTCTCTCACCACTCACTCTCTCTCTCTCGCTCTCACACAGTGTTATAATGAGATTTTACGATATCGATTTGCATATTATAACATCATGTCAATTGAGTTTTTTGTTGTCGGAGCTATAACAGTAGTCATTATAAGTCAAGTATTGGTAACATAAGTAGAATGTTACAACATTAGTGTAGATAAAATAATTAAATAAACCGATATAATATCCGTTAAAGCTTTTTATTGTAATGTGTAATAGACGTAAACTTAAGCAACAATTAATTTGTAAAAAAGTAAAAGTTGGTAGGCTCTGGGGACTGGGACTCTTTAAAGCAGCGGTTCTCAAACTTTTACAAAAAACAAAAGGTTTTGGGGAACCCAGGTTTACGCAGAGCAAACTTTGAGTGTGACTGCTCTAAAGGATATTGTATTACAGTACGAGATAGTGACACGCAGCACGCATGCAGCCGAATTGGGCCGGCAGCACCGGGGAGGTACCTCTCGCTTACCGGATACAGACGTAAAGTGTCAGCTGTGCTGCGCGTTTCGTGCAGTGTGTAAGTAGCCGGTGGCCCCTGGAGGGAGGAGGAGGAAGGGCAACGTCAACCAAGTCAAAAAAAAATTGCTCGTTTGCCTTTTTATAATATAGAAAAAAATAAAAGTTGATTCGTTTAATAACGCGAGCAAAGCAATGTGTGCGGTGTCTGGTTACATGATGGCCACGGAAACCCGAAGCGAAATTAGAGAGGTTACGTAATGTCACCCGTTCTCCGCTGCTAGCTAGCGCCCTCTAGGGTTGCCAGTTCTTTATCACTGTAAGATATTTTTTTTTTTTATGGTATAGGGGGTCAAACGAGCAGTTGTAGCAATTTTCATGACTACCGACGCCCATAGACATCTGCATAGAGACTATACAGATGCGCTGCCCCCCTTTCTCCTCCCACCTCCATGGGCCACCGGCTACTTACACACCGCACGAAACGCGACAGCACAGCTGTCACTTCACGCCAGTCTCGTGTAAGCGAGAGGTACCTCCCCGGTCGTGCCGGCCCAATTCGGCTGCATGCAAGCATGCAGCGTGGCACTACCTCTTACTAAACTGTAAAGGAAGATATGATGTGTACATAGTGCGACTGCCTCGTGGTCTAGTGGTAAGTACTCAGCCGTGGATAGTGGCTTCATTCAAGAGTCGGACCAAAAAGTTTCATTACAAGTTTTTCGTCTGTGACAACAGTTCCAAGCATGTGGACTTTGTTCCGCCTGAATTATCTCCGGTCCGGTAGTATAAGAATGAAGGAATGGAGTGCACTTGTGCGTGCACATTGTATTGAATATGCCCTTCAATATGTCCTGCGCATTTCTTTTGCTTCTATGAAGATTGTCCTCGTAGCTGAAGGCTAGCACTTAGATTTTTTTCAGTTAGTTTCACCCTCGTAAATTTCAATCCCGTAAAAAATAAAAAATCATCCCATGGAAACATTTTTCGGGATAAAAATGCTATTCTATCTATACCTACTATGTGTTAATCCAAATTACTCTCTATGTGTCTGCCAAATTTCATGAAAATCGGTTTAGCAATTTTTGGGTGAAGGAGTAACAAACAAACAAACATACAAACTTTCGTATTTATATTATTAGTAGGATAGTACTGACATACATATTATAATACTTACAATAATAATTATTTCATTCATAAGATAATACCTAATGTGCACAATGCTTGGAGAAATAAATGATTATTAGCTTTACTATACTAGTATTTACTAATATTAATAAAGAGATTTTTTTGTATGTTTGTATCTTACTTACAAAACTACTGGACCGATTTAAACCATGCACTAATACACCATCAGGAAGTAATAAATACATAATAAACAATTTAAAATTTTCACGACAAACGAAGTGGCCATGGGTAAGCTAGTTTGCAATAAAAATGTAATGTTAAAAATTTAAAAAGTTTATATATTACAATTATTATAAAATTATAAATAAGCATAACATAATCATAAGACCTCTTAGACATCATGGGACACTGTGGGTAACTTTTAGGATGGCGCTGGGGAATACATTACATGTACCTAGCAGCCCGGGTGGACCTTAGGCCTATGTCAAACTCGACGCCTAATGGGGCAATGAGGATAATGTTTTTAGGGTTCCGTAGCCAAAATGGCAAAAAACGGAACCCTTATAGATTCATCATGTCTGTCTGTCCGTGTGTCACAGCCATTTTTTAATACTATACGAGCAAACGTTGGCAACCCTATCCCAGCAGATAACACAACAGCAAACAATGTTCTTTGATAGTTTATCAGGTCCGAGAGACCGGAGACGTTGTGATCAAGTT
>LUGF01002414.1:11419-30158 GCA_001625245.1 Calycopis cecrops
AATTCGGCTGCACGGAAACATACACTGTGGCACTGCCAGTACTAGTACAGTTTGATTATGAGAGTTTCATCCTAATTCCACCGAGTGAAGTGATGACGATGATGATGGACAGACTTACGGTGAGTGGTCATAATAACATTCAAGCCGCTCGAAACGCGACAGCATAACATTTGGGCCAGAGTCCAAGAGAGTTGATGATGGTACTAACAAGGCTCATTTCCAAACCGCGTGAAAGAGGACATAGCCGTTTGATCATTAGAGCTGATGATGCTATTTTTTTTTTTTATAGAATATAGGGGCAAATGAGCAGTCGGATTCCTTTTCGTGGCTACCGACGCCCATAGACATCCGCACAGAGGCTATACAGGTGTGTTGCCACTCCTCCCTCCATCGTCTACTTACACACCGCACGAAACGCGACAGCACAGCTGTCACTTCACGCTGGCATTGTTACAGCGTGAGGTACCGTCCCGATCGTGCCGGTCCATTTGAGCTGCATGTAAGAGCATGGCACTACCTCTTCCTAAAGCGACACAAGTTAACGAGACTCAAGTTGATCGCCACAGGGTAAGTGGCCACAAAGTATTGTTAAGCAGTTAAGTTGGTGTGACACCGGCTATTTGCCGAGAGCATGTGCGCAGGAGTCGATGGCTCGGCAAACATATCGGTTGCTACCTGGGCGGCCCTTGTCTACAGGGGGCGCTCTTTGGAGCAAGATTATACAAGCCAGCTGACTCGCGACTGTTGTGTAACATGAATTACAAAAGTGTGAAATAAAAAAATAATACTTGTGATAAGTAAATATTGTGTAAAAAGAGTTTTTAATATAGACAGAAGGAGAAAATATTTTTATAGACATATCAATTAATTATTTTAGTTTTAACTAAAAAAATAGAAATACTCCACTCCACACAATGCTAGAGCTAGTCCTTTTGCTGTCTTCTAGATGACGTTTAACATGAGTAAAACTCTGCGTATTTGCCATAAGTAATAGTCAGTAGTCATTTCGTCACCTTGGAGAAGTTAAGCAGCCCGTACATGCCACAAAAGAAAGAGCTGGTCATATCGCCACCTTGTAGATAATGTGACACAAGTCAAACAGCCGGTATACGCCACAAATGTTAGAGCTAGTCATTTCGCCACCTTGTAGATAATGTGACACAAGTCAAACACTTTATATACGCCACAAATGATAGAGCTAGTCATTTCGCCACCTTCTAGATAATGTGACACAAGTCAAACACTCTATATAAGCCACAAGTGATGGAGCTAGTCATTTAACCACCTTGTAGATAATGCGACACAAGTCAAACACTCTACATACGCCACAAATGATAGAGCTAGTCATCTCGCCACCTTGCAGATAATATGACACAAGTCAAACACTCTATATACGCCTCAAATGATAGAGCTAGTCATTTCGCCACCTTGTAGATAATGTGACACAAGTCAAACACTTTATATACGCCACAAATGATAGAGCTAGTCATTTCGCCACCTTCTAGATAATGTGACACAAGTCAAACACTCTATGTACGCCACAAATGATAGAGCTAGTCATTTCGCCACCTTCTAGTTAATGTGACACTAGTCAAACACTCTATATACGCCACAAATGATAGAGCTAGTCATTTCGCCACCTTGTAGATAATGTGCCACAAGTCAAACAGCCTGTATACGCCACAAATGATAGATCTAGTCATTTCGCCACCTTGTAGATAATGTGCCACAAGTCAAACAGCCTGTATACGCCACAAATTATAGAGCTAGTCATTTCGCCACCTTGTAGATAATGTGCCACAAGTCAAACAGCCTATATACGCCACAAATTATAGAGCTAGTCATTTCGCCACCCCACACAAAGGCCCTCGCCGTGAGAGAAGGTGTCAATTCTATAATAATAATTATGTGTGCGCTCTTCACAACGACCACAGATGAAAAACGGTCGGGCTGCGGCGCGGCGGGCGGAGGGGTCTGTATACTATTATGAACAAATAAATAATTAATTGTATGAAGCGATTTCGAATATAAATATTTAAATTAAAAATAAACTGATATAATTGTTTTAAAATATCGTATCAGCCTGATATTTAATTTTTTTTTTATTTTTTATTATTTTTAGTTATTTTAATATTGTCTATACAATAATGGAATAAAATATATTCCTCTGGAAAGGCTAAATTGAAATCTTTTAGATATATCTAACTGTCAGTTTGCCCTACACAATATAAGGGTTCGAAAATATCCGATATTTATTAGAAATATCTAAATATCGGATATTTAAGATCCGACATATTATTTTAAGTTTGATAAATATCCATTTTGTATGAAAATCATGTTGCTATCTTATGATTTAAAAAAGAAGCTAAAATGTTTTTAATGATTTATAATAGGTCAGTACTTAAAATCAGACAAATGAAATCGAAACATAAAGTCTTCTTCCAGATCAGGCAAAATCAGCTAAAAACTTAAAATATTAATATATATCACAAATTTTATTTACAATTGGATAAAATATTTCGGATATATCCTACTAATATTATAAAGGCGAAAGTTCGTGAGTGTGTTTGTTACTCTTTCACACAAAAACTACTGAACGGATTTTCATGAAACTTTACAGTAATATAGCTTTCATATCAGAATAACATAATAAGTTAAAATTTATAGGGGTTTTTTATAATTTGGTTATAATATAACGATAACTGTCAAGTAAGTCGGAAAAAAATCAGCCCCCTGAGAGCAATATTGGCGTGCGCTGCCCTAATCGTTGGAGCTACACAAAGATAATTACTGTAGGATTATTTATCTTCAATAGTTCTAAATAAAAGTCCGCGACAGCATATATCTATCTTTTATGTGTAAGTCACTATGACCAAAATAGTGAACCAAACATTCAATGAAATTGGATATTTTTTAACGATGCACATTTTAGAATATTTATCGAACTCTTATGAAAATTGATACATCTGTCACTTTACGTATTGAATGTAGATAAACTTTGTCTTTTACACTAAGAAATTTGGACGAATAGATTAAAAGTTATTATCACGATAAGATTGACTTAAACGGAATATCTAAAGCGCCTAAAATGCGCGGCGACAAATTCGATTCTCAAAGCGATTTATTGTTTCATACAATACGTATATATTTTCCTAATAAAAAAAATATTAGATTATGTATAATAATAACAACACCATTTTTGAAGTCCGAACCTACGCGGGCGAAGCCGCGGGCGGAAGCTAGTAATATCATAATTTGTAATAACTAACCAACTAATAACTGACTAATATCGAAAATAACATATTTTTATTATTTATTTATATTTGTGTTTGCTTGTGATAGATTAAACGCGACTGGGGCCAATATCTAATAATGGAAAAAATTGAATCCTTTAAAACAAATTTTTAAACTGCAAAATTAACACTTCTTTATCAGCATTACTCTAACAATGTTAAATAATAATTATTACTTACCTTACTATTCCCAGAGCGTATTATCACCTGCTTTTAAATACGAGGAACCCCAACTGAAAACGTGGCGCGCTGGGCAAAAGACGCCGCGGGGAACTTAAAGAAAAAAAAACAAAAATGGCGGGAGCAGTCAAGTGGAAGAGCATTGATTGTGTTGAAAGAGATCGGGGGATCTTTGTCTGTTTGTTATTGTAAATTACCCGTCGACATTGATACACATTTGAATACAGCTTGAGAATTATTTTCTGTGTCAGATAATTATGAATTATGACCGGTTTCACGGGTTTGTCGGTCTTCTACAAATTTCAAATGTTTGTGGTAGTTTTTTTTATGGTATAGGGGACAAACGGTGCCATTTTCATAACTACCAACGCCCATAGACATCCGCATAGAAACTAGACAGATGCGTTGCCCTCCTTTCTCCTTCTCCCTCCATGGTGCACCGGCTACTTAATAAATTAATATTAATATAAATAAAATAATATTATAATTACGTGAGTGTGTTTGTTATACATTCACGAAGAAACTGTTGAAAGGATCTGGATGGAGTTTGAAACAAATATAGATTACAATCTGCGACTACACAATATTATTTTGTATTTTTCATTAAATGTTATTAAATTATTTTTTATACACATCTAGCAGGTATTATTAATGCGAAAGATTGTCGTTTTTCACGCAAAAATGGCTGAACGAATTTGTTTAAAATTTGGCATAGATTTTAGTTAGTTTAAATACAATAATGAATATACTTTTTCCCAATAAATTAACGGTTCCCGTAAATTAAAGGTTATACATATTTGCTCCCCATTTAAAGAGCTAATGGAAGTAGATAAACCACACAACACGCGACAACATGGCCGTTTACGACGACATTGTGACCCGTAGAGTGCCGCTTGTACCAATACAGCTTGGTACTTCTGTGTCCTTTGGGCGAGGTTACACGTCAAAGGCCCCGTTTGCTAATTTCGCCATATACTATTAAAAAACCAATACAACGCATTCTTCTGATGAATCTATGCATTGTAGTATGCGAAACGGTTCAACAAGATGGTTCGTAGATGGCATCTGTACTGAGTAATCACTTACCACCAGTGATGACACAGTTCATTGGTTTTAAAAAATACACATACATATTTATAACATTTATTTTAAACGCGTAAGTAACGTGTAGCCATTGTAAATGTATCGTTTATAAATAAGATGCAAGGAAAAATGTAGGTTGTTTATTATTTTCAAATATTTTTACTAATAGTTTAAGAGGATGCTTGGAATTTGTTGGGCGAATTTAACAGGTGAACACTTACTCATTGATGAACCCATTATTTTCCCCATGCTATATTAATAAAGTATTTTTATATTTTTACGACGTATAGCCATTTTTTTCGGTTAGACCGGCGATGGCAATATTAATGCAATTGCCGTAATAGTTCGTCGAACTAATTACATAATAGGTCTTTGCTTGTCTTCATGGTTAGGGGAATATTCAACTAATCAAGCAATTCATGAAATATTTTTGTACATTTTTTCAAGTTATCTAACTGTAGGACCCTGGGTCCGGTGTAAACGGTGTTACCTCGATGAGCCACTGGCACACTACTACACACAACCGGAGCGCACGCTTACGTCCAACTCATCTGGCAGTCGTTGCAAGACTGCTCGTTGATTAGCTCCCTCCAGTGTGGTACGTGAGACAATGTATTGTATCTATTGTAAGATACAAATACTACAGTATAGATACAAACACTACACTAACTAATACACATTCCCCTCTCGGTGTACAAGATGACGTCACAGGTGTTGCTCACACAAACAATATTGAAGTTATGGGAACTCCTGACGCAATCTGATGGAAATAGAGGAAACAACAGCAAGAGTGTTCTAGGAAACTGGCGCAGCACTAAAGATAGCAGCGGCTCGTGTGGTTCAAGCCGGTTTCTGATTAGCAGAGTGACGTCATTGCTTCATAGCACCCGCTCTTGGCGGATGTTTACTGGCGTCAGTCATCAAAATATTGCGACTGCTCATTCGCTCCCGGGAGGTACCTCTCGCGTAGTGTTACCAGGCCCAGTGTACAAAATTTCAGGACGGAAGATTAAAATAATCGGGACTTTGGTCTTCAAATCGGCACAGCTACAAGAAAACAGCCACGAAAATAATTTTATGGAGTACCAATTAATATTCGATTTCATCAGTAAAAATTTTCGATCCAAATTTGGGCTAAGCGGGTTAGTGAAAAATCAGGACATTCGGCGTTCCGTTCAAGGTTGAATCGGGACATGTCACCAGGGCCCTGAAGATCGAAACGTCCCGCGCAAATCGGGACACCTGGCAACGCAGCTCTAACACGGTACCACTTTAAAAGTGGTGCTGTCGCGTTTCGTGGGGTTTGTGAGTAGCCAGTACATTGGAGAATGGGATGAAACAGGACCTCCATAACCAAAGGTAGCTAGTTCTATGCTGCCCCGTATGTAGGTAACCGAGCGGGATGTGAATGGGCATATATTTTCACCAATAAAAATAAAGATTATCAGGCACCATATTAGGACAGGACGCCTAAACCTTAGGAACAAGCCATTAATGCATTTCACGTAATCCTTCAGAACTCGCAAACCAGTGCTGGTAATGTTAATTTTACAGTCAAAAGAATCGCTCTAATCCATTTCCGAGTAAGGAAGGCGCGGAACCCAAGTATCAGTACAACACTCGCTCCCCGTGTTCGCCTGCATTTGTAGCATTGTCCACCACAATAGCCGGCGGTCGGGTTACCTACGCGAGCACGAGCTTGTCCGGCGCTAGTGACGAGCGTTTATATATCGATATCTGAAGTAAATATAAAGGTGGTTTACCATTAACCATAACACAAAGAATTGAGGTGATATGGAGGACGAAGAAAACCAGCAGAGTATTTACTAGAAGATAGATATATTTATAATTATATTTCGAAACAAACATTTTTATTTCATTTCTTTTCATTTCACATAATCTTTTTAAATAATTTCGCACCGATAGAGTGGAGGAATTTGAAAATTATACATAGAAGATGCGCAGAAAGTGATTATTTGAATGAAACAATGCATTAAAACTTATTATTTTACCCCAATAAAAGTAAAAACACTTACATACGGCACGCACATGCTTTAACTCATGTAAAACACAAATTGCTTATTGTAATTACATTGTCAACCATAATATGTCATCCGTATTATTGTAAATGTCAATGTGAACTTGTTTGTTACGATTTTATACACATATTCTCAAAGATTACATATTATGATACATTTTATTTAAAGAAAAACTTACAGGCGCTTGTAAAGCCAGAGTAAATTTTTTTTTAAATTTTATAATAAAACTATTTTATCCCGGTTTCTTTAAGTATTTTACCATCCCGACGTTTCGTCGTACAGTCAAGTATTCAAAGTCGAATGGATATTTTTTTATAATTGACTTCGAATTTTAATCTGTGGACGATCGCTAGTATTACTTTGATATTATTATACTTGCGCGTTTTTTTTGCTCTATCTCTCAACTATCGATAGCAGTGACGCACATCACTACACACCGCTCTCTTTACGACCTACGCGTCTCTGCAACTTGGTTCGATGCCCTGCAGCTGAGTGGGTCAGGTGAGCAAAAAACCGGCGGCTTGTACTGTAATGAGTAATGATCGACGAGACAACATGTTACAGCCTGATTTAACTAAACTAGATATTTCACTTTGTATATCCAGCGTGATCGGGGAGGTACCTCTCGCTAGCGGCGTAAAGTGACAGCTGTGATATCGCGAGCCGTGTGTAAGTGGCCGGTGGCCCGTGAATGTGGGAGGAAGGAGCAACGCATCTGTATAACCTGTCTATAGGCGTCGGTAGTCTGGCTGGCTCCGGCTACTCATTTGCCCCTATACTATAAAAAAAATGTAACGCGGGGACATTAGACTGTCATCATCATGATCAGCTGGAGGCTGTCCACCGCTGGACACGGGCCTCCCCCATAGAGCGCCGAAGTTCACGGTCCGAGCCACGAGCACCCCGCGGCTTGACCTTAACTTGGTTAATGAGGCAGGGACCTCGGGGCCTCGTGGTAGAATGCTCGCGCTCCCATGGTGCCCCGGACAACGGCAAGATGAGTGAGCCGCAGGGGTTTAGTGGGTAAACCGGCACTCGGCCGGGAGTCCCACACTCCTGGGGGTAGCTAAACACCGGTGCGTAACGCATTCCCCTGCGTAAAAAAAAAAAGAGGAGGCAGGGACCTGGTGGGAGGCCGAGAGACACTGCGCTTACCAGCGCGGGCGCGCCAATCGAGAACCTTCCCCAGGTGGTGCTCCGAGCGACGTGTCCCGCCCAGTGCCGCTTCAGCTTACACGACGTTTACAAACGTATAATATTGTTACGTCTAATAATTTAGGTAAGAGGTAGTGCCACACTGCATGCTTGCATGCAGTCGAATTGGGCCGGCACGACCGGGGAGGTACCTCTCGCTTACACGAGACTGGCGTAAAGTGACAGCTGTGCAGTCGCGTTTCGTGCGGTGTGTAAGTAGCCGGTGGCCCATGGAGGTGGGAGGAGAAAGGAGGGCAGCGCATCTGTATAGCCTATATGCGGATGTTTGTGGGCGTCGGTGGTCATGAAAATGGCTCCGGCTGCGCGTTTGCCCTCCTATATCATAAAAAAAATACCTCAGTTCCCTAGTGGGGCCGACAGAGGGAACCACGTGTTACATGCGACCTCTTAGATTGCCACACTGCATGCTTGCATGCAGCCGAATCGGGCCTGGGGAGGTACCTCTCGCTGACAGGAGACGGGGGTAAAGTGACAACTGTGCTGTCGCGTTACGTGCGGTGTGTAAGTAGCCGGTGGCCCATGGAGGTGGGAGGAGAAAGGAGGGCAGCGCATCTGTATAGCTCACCTCTATACGGAACCTTATTCGTTTATTTTAAGTGAGAGGTACCTCCCGAAATGGTCGCAAACATTCCAAAGCACTTTACTAATATTACATGCTCGTTAAAAAAATCACTAATTAATTTGTTAGTATAAGCCTAATTATTGTCAATTAATAATTACCTACGATATCATTTTTATAATACGATGAATGGAAAGTGAACCGTAATGCCAGCAAATACAGTTCATATTCACACGAAACAATTGACTTGCTATTGGCCTACCGGTCTTTGAGGAAAGAATCAACTCAAAATACTCCATCCATCCATATTATTATAAATGCGAAAGTGTTTGTTTGTTTGTCTTTCTTTCACATGAAATCGGATCAACGGATCGATGTAGAGTTGGCAACCCTAGCAGTGTGCCGAAATTCCGATTTCCCGTAGAAATGAGCGATTTTACCGCAGAAAAAAGTGTTTTTGATATCTTTTATTATCAAATTTTTATTCATTTGTTTTTTATAGAAAATATAGGTACTGCAATCAATCCTGCGATACATTAAACATCTAATGTTGGAGTAGGTATAATTTATACTAGATAAGTTATAAGTATGTACAAAAGTTATAAGTATGTAAAATATAAAATAATGAATATTTACTACGTCTGTCAGAGTTATTTATTTGGTTCAGTTATTTATTTTTTATATTATTAGAGGGCAAACGAGCAGTCAGAACTCAAAGGCTATTTCATAACTACCGACGCCCATAGGCATCCGTACAGAGGTTATACAGATGCGTTGCCCTCCTTCCTCCTCCCATCTCCGTGGGCCACCGGCTACTTACACACCGCACGAAACGCGACAGCATAGCTGTCACTTTACGCCGGTGTCGAATAAGCGAGATGTACCTGCCCGGTCGTGCCGGCCCAATTCGGCTACATGCATGCATATCAGAATCAGCATATCAGTATGTACATAATATAATATCAGTATCTCACATACACCGCCGCGTAACTACTAAGCCACCACTTCACCACACCGTACGGCTAAAGTCGCGTGGACACGATGACGTCACAAGTACCTAACGCGAACTTGTCAACATACTAGCTGTACCACGCGATGTCGTCCGCTTTGAATCGGTTATAAAGTTATAGTAAGGCTGGCTTCTATATCTGTGGCAAATTTCATTTCCTTCTGGTAGCTTTTGTATGAAATAACAAACAATAAACATACAATACAGGGTTATTTTTTCACCGGCCAAATTTTAAAATAAGGAAGTAGACATCATTCCAAGAGTGTGTTTTAAATTTTATCGTCTAATTGTAATATTTTATTAAATAAAAATTGACTTGAAATGGCCCTTAAAAATACATCGAATTGTTGTTCTTAGACGAAATGTATCGACTTCAATGCTAGTGACGTCGGCTTACCGTGAGTCGCGAGTGTGATGCACGTAGTGACCAAGAAATATGTTTTACAACATGGGAAAAACTTGAATGTAATTCTTTTTTTAATATTTTTTTTTCATAAATCAAATGTATTATTGTTTCTGAACCAAACCTAAAAATTTGCCCGGTGACCAAAAAATAACCCTGTGTAACATTATGCACCTATAATATTACACAATCATGATATTATTTAAATTTTTTGCGAGAGGTAGTGACGTGCTGCATTACAAGCAAATTGGGCCGGCGCGGCCGGGAAGGTACGTCCACAAAGTGACGGATGTGCTGTCGCGTTTCGTGGGGCATGAGGTAGGGTTGCCAACATTTCTGAGCCGAAATATAGTATTTTTCAAAATATGCATTAAAAAAATATAGTATACTGCAACCAAATATAGTACTCTAGGTTTAGAACAGGTGCGCGGGCCAGGTTCAACTAAAAAAAAAGTTCATTGACGTGTTGAGCATCAATAAACATGATTTTTCGCTATTTGTAATATAAATATATCAGTCTTGATAATATAGTTTTTTTTTGCGTACTATATATTTCTTCAGCAGTATACTTATAGTACACATACCTGAAATATAGTACACTGTACAATACTATGTATAGTACGGTTGGCAACCCTAGTTTCTGGTGACCCATAGGTAGTCTAGAATAATATAACCTCCATGCAGATGTTTATGGACGTAGTCATCAATGAGCTCCAACTGCTCGTTTGCCCCCCACTATTAAAAAATTTAACCGTGAAAGTATATAACTACGTCGGAGCAGCACTCGTACGCTCCAACCTGCGAGACCGTTATGACAGTGAGTGCGTATTATAATAATTAGGTATCTCTCAACACACTCGGTTCAGTTACAGCTGAGAAAAAGTCGCGGGCGAAAGTTGCGGGTTTTTGTAGATTGTACACCGGGAGCCAGCTACCGTTTGTGTTAGCTGCTATATTTGTTGGTAACTTCAAAATAAGTGTATGTTCGGAGTTTACTGCCTAAGAAAGCGTAGGTTCATATATCTCAATTCTCAGATTAGGACTTGCTGAGACTAACTTCAAAGACTTTGAATCAAAGTACGGTAAGTTGCAGTATAAAATATGAATATAATCATGGGATAGTCTCCTCATATGCCCTACTGACAGATCCGGTGCACCTGCGGGGTTTTAGTGGGTATTAGTAGCCGCGAGTCCCACACATCCATCGGATCTCACCCAAGACCGGTGATAGTGCGTAAAGCATTTCCCCGTAAAAAAAAGCAATAGGATAATCTCCTCATAATCATGCTCGTTTTCAACGAGTAACCTTCGAAATTCAATCAAGTGCAGCTGACCATCGACCACGAACCTAAAGATCGCTATCGAGTGCCGACGTCCACAGACATCCATCTATAAGTTGCAAATATGATTTAAATAAAAAGTTGAAAATTACGTATCTTTAAGTTATCGTATGTCGGGAGTATTAACTTTTTGTTAAATGCAATTGAGATTTGTTTGAATAATTTATTTTAAGTTTAAACTATTTATGCCATAAAATATATCGTGTATTTCTTTGGTGTTTTTAGAATCATATTATTAAATGCATATTGAGATATATTTACCAAGGCCTTTCTGGCCTCTAATTGTTTTAATAGTCATTGTTTGTGTTGATTTTAAATAAGAATTGTGTAAGAAAACCGTCATTAACGTTATATGAAATGATTAACTTAATTATTATCATTATATAGTAAGATTTGATCCTAACAAAAATACTGTATTTCAAATATTTGTAGGTATGTAAATTTATTACAAGTGTCATATAAATGACACGTAATAAATTTAGACAGAAAAAAAATACACAGAAGAATATTTTTTAGAAATATTACATTGTGTCATATCAAATATTTACAGAAAACGTTAAAATAAAGAAATGTTAAAATGATTAAAAAAATAAAGGTAATGTAAAAAAAATTAGATTGTTTTTATCAGTAATTTTTCTAGTAGGTTATTATACTATTGGTATTATTATTATACTATTGTATGATTTATCGAGTAGGTTTAAAATAATATTTTTAACCTCTGCGCTTTTAAATAACTAGCATTTACAGTAATCTATTATAAAACAGATTGATATAAAATATATGTTTTTTTCGTGTAAATTTGAGAAAGACAATTGAGATAGGTACAAAAGTGTAAAACTTTATAACTTAGTGTTCACAGTTCAATAACAGTTACAATTACATTTACATTACAATTACTAGAATTAATTAAGTAATGACGATTGACTAATTACTGTCAAAGGTTAGAATTTAGACAAGTAATTCTAAATATTTGCATATACGATATGTTTTTAAGAACGTACTATACGCACGTGTAGCACGTATAATTACGACACACATAATATACATTAATTATGCTAACACTGCAACTATACTTTTCTATTTTTAATTAAAACGTAATTAATATTGTAATAGTTAAAATAATTAATTAAAAAAAGACGCAGACTCCTGGCCCAGCGCGTTCGCGTGTCGACCACGTTGGCACTTGGCAGTCGTCATTGCATTTCCAGTTTTCAAATTCAGTGCCGGCAAAACGTCCGATCAAGTAGTACGTGCGTTTACTCTGTAGCACATAAACTTCGCGCTTCCGAAAACGTTTAGAAACTTTTTCAAATAAAGAACTCTTTTTTTTTTATATAATTTTGGAATTGTGTTTTGTGCCATAATGGATTTTTCTTGAGTGTGAATAATAATTTAATGTAAGTATTTTATAATTACTGACGCTTGTTAATTCGAGCTTTTGCACGTTTCCTTTTTAGTTAACAGCTTTTAAATTATTATATACGTATATATACATCAAGAATATTAATGTTTTTTTTTTGTATTGATGGCGGCAATGTTATTTTGTGTTTAATTTTTAATTCTCATCATTACATATTACAAAAATATTAAAATGCATGTAAATACAAGAGATAATCAAATGATCTTGAGATCACATTACAATAGCTTATAAACAAGTAACTGTTAAATTTAATGACTAACTTAAAATGTTAAAAATTTGTATGATAATTAAGTAGGTATTACTTTGAAAGTAATTAGGTAAGTACAAAGTGCACGTTCGTCTCAATGACCGGGCAAGAATGAGACAAGCTCCCTTATGAAGGGTTCCGTGACGGCATTAAAAATTGCATTTGCCCATTGCAATAACTTCTTTTGAAAAAAAAAAATATTTTCGCGGGAACGTAAAATCTTTCTGCTTGTTCAGAAATTACGCACCAACGTATTTCTACACTAAGCATAAAAATTATTTTGTACTAGCGCTTCACCCAGATTTACACAATATTTTAACAGTTTTGCAAGCTAGACACAAACTATAGAAACCTTGGCTTCCTCGATAAATGAGCACTGAAAAAAAGTTTCTATCACCTTAAAAGCTACCTTTAAAAATATCTCGCAAAGATGCAAGTATAACTTGTTTTTGGGTTTTTGCCGTTAGTCTAAACATTTTCGATTATTATCTGATTTAAATTAATTTTTATAAATTATCTATACAGGATGCAATAAAAATGTTTCTCTGTTGAGCATCCTTAGATGGGCCATAAAAAGTTTCTCTTCAAAAATATTTTTAATTTTACAATAATATTCCTAATAGATTTTTTCCAAAAACGTAGTGCAAAAAGTTGAAATACAAAATATGCATGTTTCCAATTTTGGCTCGGAAATGACATAATGATAAGCGTTCCTACTTTTCCGTTTCCTAATTTAGATTTTTTTTTTATTTATTAATAAGGTATACCTAACCATAACATATCATTTTTTATCTAAAGTGTAATAATAAAATCATTCTATTAACGCACACATAAAATTATAAATTAAAAATTAAACAATCTAATTATAAAATAAATTTTAAATAAAAACTATTATATTCTCTATTTGGTTATAAAATAATAAATGTTTTAAATTAGTATTTATAACGTATATGGGTTTTTAACGGTTGTTCCAAGTTGGGGCAAGGGTTGAACCGGCAGAGTCCTGTACAATATGATAGGTTAGGTTAGGTTAGGTCATACAACCTATATTAAAATCGTATTTTGAATAAAATTACTTTAGGACCTATTTACATATCTACCATATTTTTAAAATTCCGTGATAATAATTGTTCGAGTTCAATCGTAAACACGAGATTTTTCTGTAGATACATAAATATGTATACTTATACAAATAAATATTATTAAATAAAAATAATATAATACAGTTTTTGTTATAAACCTGTTTTAATAATTTATTGAATATAAAATGTTTAAGCACAGTCATAAGAATCTTAAGTTAAGCTTCTCGCCTCAAAAGCTCTGACTCTAGCTCGGAAATCTGATTGTAAAGTTCCGCAGCGCCGAAGTTGCGAGTTCGGACACGACAATACTCTCTGACTTTCAATAATTATTGTTTTTATCTATTTTAAAGCGACTGGACAGAAAGGGGATAATGTTTTGCGACTTTATGTACAGTCTATGTTTATGAGCTACTTTGGCCCGGATTGTCTCGATTTTTATCCCAATATTAATTGTCCCGCGTGGGACAGGTCTTGCCTACCGTTTTACAGATAGGAATGAATATAAAATGGTTAAAGAAATTAATAATTTAAATTAAAAAAAAAAAGATAAATTGATACACTGTAAATTAATTCAATTTTATAAAAATAGAAATAGAAAATAGATTTTAATAGAATAAATTTAAAATCTATTTTATTAACTTTGAATGTATTTACTTGCTTGCGACGGATAATTGTAATTTACCAATTATTGGATTTATCACTTAATTTGTACTTTATACTTCTTGCCAAATTGAATGATTCTAGGTCAAAGGGAAATTACCTTATACAGGTTTTATTTACCGTGCAGTTGTCAAGATATGTTAACTGTGACTTGATAAACTTAAAGTATATTTTTTCTACTTGTATCAAATAATATACTTTTTTCATACTATTACCAATTTTTATTAATTTAAATTACATTTAATACGACTGGTTTAACTCATCAGGTTATCGAAACCATAATCGTGTAATTATTTAAATTAATAAAAAAGGGGAAATTGTTTAAAAAACTATATTATTTAACACAATTAGTAAAACATGAATTTCCATCAAGACGTGACCATACATTCCATCAACTATTTATGTATGTATTTTTTTATGTGCTTCAAGTGTTTGCTGATCTGACATTAATTTCAGTTTGATCCCTCCACACCTAAGATCTTGTAAGTCTTGATTGACATACAGAGAGACGGACAACGAAACTATTCTATAGGGTTTATGTATTCCTTTTGAAATACTTACGTAACACTAACACGTACAAAATATGTTATAGGTTCTAAGCATAAGAATCCTGTCTATTTTACAGGAAAGACTGCGTAATTCCGAAAGAAAAATACTAACGCTTGGATGTACGTGAATTTATGTTCCTTGACACAGCTTGAAAAGCTTGACGAATTTTAACATATGAGGTGTCGTTAGACTCGGCTGAAATCATAGATGCTGGACAGCGGGTACATTAAAATGCATTTTATGTAGTTGTGATTTCATATTTTAATTTATTATCATTTTTGATTTTACTCGACAAGTCGCGGACAAAATAATTGTTACTTAATGTGTGTACAATATTTTTTTTATTATATTTATTCATGAATTCTACACATTTTTGCATTAATTAATATAAAGCTATGACAATAAATGCACATTTATGAATTAATTTAATATTTTTTATATCTTTTAAACTGCCTTTATTATCATTATAAACGTACTAAAATGTCAGTATTTCTATCTTGTTTTTCATAGTAGGTATAGCGAACAAGCAGTCGGATCAACGACGCCCATAGGGCATAGACATCCGCATAGAGGTATATAGATACGTTGTCCTCCTGCCCCCATGGGCCACCGGATACACCGCACGTAACGCAACAGCACAGCTGTCACTTTATGCTGGTATCGTGTAAACGAGAGGTACCTCCCCGGTCGTGCCAGCCCAGTTCAGCTGCAATGCTACCTCTTACTAAATACTAATAAACTAATTGCATTAAAAGCATCGGACTCAGAGGTCTCTCACTCTGGAGGCTCAGGGGGGCTGCTACCACGGACCCTGCAAGGCTTAAGGGCAAAGAGATTTTTGTCAGCGGACTTTTCTGTCCGCTAAAATAGATCGCTTACAGCTGTATCGACTAACGCAGACTAGGGATTAAAAGTACGCGGTACTTTGAATACATTTTTTCCGCGGACAAAAACCCCTCGTCTGCGCAAGGGGTTTAAGGGGCTTAAGATCATTTTTATACCTATAAAAGGGCCTACTTCTCAACTACAAAATTTCCAAGCCCCGGGCTCTGCCATAGCTTAATCCGGCACCGGCCCCATCTGAAGATATGCTCCCCCCCTATCATTTGTTTATTTCTACCGACCTTCGTATCTGCTGTTCTGTAAAAACAGTCGCATGTTAAATGTAAACAAGTATGATAAAGCAGATAAAACTGTTCAAATTATACGCCGGACTTTGATTGCAAACGTAAACTCGCATATTCATTACAATAGAACTATTTTAACGGATTTTGTCGCAGTTTTATTTTACAAGCCCGACGATTCAGAGGCCTGCGCAGACAAGGGATTTTTGTCCGCGGATTTTGTTCTCCGCGGACAAAAATGTATGCAAAGTACCGCGTAATCGAAATTAATCCCTCGTTTGCGTACACGCGCCTCCGAGGACCCTATATTGGGCTTGTTCCCATTGGAATGGGCCGGCACAACCAGGGACCTCTCGCTTACACGAGACCGTAAAGTGACAGCTGTGCTGTCGCGTTTCGTGCGGTGTGTAAGTAGCCGGTGGCCCATGAAGGTGGGACGTGAAAGGAGGGCAGCGCATCTGTATAGCCTCTATGCGGATGTTTATGGGCGTCGGTAGTCATGAAAATGGCTCCGACTGCTCGTTTGCCCCCCCTATAACAAAATAAAAACCACTTGATCGGTATTCAGCAGTTCGTCTGTGCCACGGTTCGAATCCCGATCAAATCAAATATGTAGGTAGGTACATGTTATGCTATATTATATTACTGGCTGGTGCCCGACTTCGCATAGTGTAGTTCTATTATAATCGAAGCGAAAAGTATAATGACTTTATTTTCAGTAGGAACGAGCGATTTTCCCACAGTAAAAAGTGTTCTATATGTTGACCCAGCTTAGTATCTTTATACCACAAAAAGTATAATTCGAATCCGTGCAGTAGTTTCGGAGATTACCCTGGGCAAACAGAGAAACGGATAAACAGACATACAAAAAAATTAAAAAACATTGAAAAGTGTTCTAATACTATTTTAACAAGTCCCCCAGTTACTTTTTCGTAAATATTTTCAATATACAAACTCACGGATTTTACTGTTTTATTATATGTATAGATACCTACATACGATTTCTAAAAACAATTTAATTTATAAAAAAAAAAGTACATTGTACATAGACATTCCATTGTGTAGTAACTGTTACACAAGTCATTATGATATTTGGTACATGACTAACCAACGTAGTGTGATACAAAGATTATTATTATCTTAAAGATTACAGAATATTATGACGTCCAGAATCAGCTGATTTTTGGGGTTCCGTAGCCAAATGGCAAAAACCGGAACTCTTATAGATTCGTCATGTCTGTCTGTCCGTCCGTATGTCACAGCCATTTTTCTGCGAAACTATTGGGCCCTCGTAGTTGAAACTTTGTAGGTTGATGTATTCCGTGAACCGCTATTCGAAATTTGTAAAACAATAAATAAATAAAAAAATAAAAGGGGGCCATCCCATACATAGAACTGTATGTGAGGGGTGTCTATAAATAAGATCTTCAAAAATTACTTTAAGATTACTAAAACCATATTTCGTCAAATTCAATTGTTTGATAGACGCATCCATAGAGTAAGAAATCTAAAAAATTTATATAATGCAAATAGATCTCAATGAAAACTTTCAACGAAAATTGGTTTGAGCGACATAAACTATCATTAGTTTTCGAGAAATAATACATTTTCAAAAAAAGCAAATTCAACTTTGTCGTTCATACAAACGCTATGAACAACCAAGTTATTTTATTTTCTGTTAAAATATGTCCCAGAGACACCTAGATACCTTTCGTTGGCATGGAATCGGTGTTCGAGTCCGACTCGCACTTATCTAATTTTTTAAAATATTAAATGAATATGGGGGCGGACGAGCAGTCGTATCCAAAAACTACCGACGCCCATAGCCATTCGCATTTACATTCACGTGCGGCCGTCTTTCCGCACGAAACGCGACAGCGCAGCTGTCCGTTTACGGCACGAGTTAGTGCCTTTTCACATGCGTACGGTTTAGGCACGGTCACCGCGCCGTGTGAAGTAGTATGAGCTGTTAAGGCTGTGGAAGCTCCACATGAAACGGCTTAACTTTTGTGTGAAAATGCACTTAGGTACCTCCCCGGTCGTGCCGGCTGCTGCGCATGGCACTACCTTCTCAACTAACGCGACGAGTGTACAGAATACAGATATATTACAGGAAAATAAAATGAATAATTACCTCGAACAAGATGTGGTGCGACGATCACGCCACGTTCGTAAATGACTTCATAATTATTTCACACCGCGCGGTGACCACGCTTCACGAAAATACAGGAATTTCCCGATTGATAAAATTGCTTTGATATAATTTGTATGATGAATAAGTAAGAGGTAGTGCCACGCTGTATGCTTGCATGCAGCCGAATTGGGCCGGCACGACCGGGGAGGTACCTCTCGCGTACACGAGACCGGCGTGAAGTGACCGCTGTGCTGTTGCGTTTCGTGCGGTGTGTAAGTAGCCGGCGGCCCATGGAGGTGGGAGGAGAAAGGGGGTCAGCGCATCTGTATAGTCTATATGCCGATGTCTATGGGCGTCGGTAGTCATGAAAATGGCTACAACTGCTCGTTTGCCCCCCTATGC
>LUGF01002414.1:76028-94717 GCA_001625245.1 Calycopis cecrops
ACTGATTTTCAAAGTGGGCGTTAGACGAAAAAGTTTGGGAACCTATGGTCTAGAGGATTCCCCTAATGCTTGCTCGAAACGCCGAAACATTTTGAAGTTAAATAACAACGTTAACTTTTTGAAGTGGGCTAATAAAAAGTTTGAAGTAACGCGCTCAGATAAGAGTTCAACGCAACTGCGGTTAACTTTAACTACGGGATTAGGTTTTAGAACTTCGTTGACGTGCATCACTGTTAAGTTTTTTTTTTAGTTTTGGGTCGTAAAAAAATAATTTTTACGCGAAATAAATTTGCCATGTGTCAAATTTGACGGCCCTGTGTGGGTAATTAAATAAAAAAAAAACAAATGTGAAAAAAGGAATTACGTAGATAACAAATTACAATAATACATATTAAAATAATAATATTTTGATTGTCTAATCTACAATACGCCATAGGCAGTGGCCATGCTGCACTGCGTCCAAATTCGGCTAGCGCGCCCGGTCAACGTCAAGAGCATTCCTCTTTCTTAGGGCCAACCCACACGTACCACAACCACACCACATCGCAGCGTCAAAATGTAGTCAAGCTGTGGTTACGTGTGAATAGTGTCGCTGCAACTTTTTGTGGTTGCGTTGTCGTTGCGATGTGGTTGCGTTGTGGTTGCGATGTGGTTATGTCGTATGCTGACATAGTTCACAGTTCGACACTGACGAAATATGTGAATAAAGGGGAGCGGGGGAAGACCGCGGGCGGCGTGCTCGCAATGTCATTGCGTCGACGCAACGTTGTGTTTGCGATGTGGTCGGCCACTAGTTCTCGGTGTCGCTGGTGGTTGCGTTGTGGTTGCGACGTGGTTGCGACGTCGTTGCGATGTTGTCGGTATCACACAAGTGGTCGATAATGACTGCAAAATGTGGTTCGTGTGAATAGTCTTATTCATTTTCAATACAAAATATGAGCCCGACAACGTGGTGTGGTTGTGGTGTGGTTGTTGTCATCGTGTGGTTGTGGCACGTGGGGATTGGCCCTAAAGGCCGGTAACGCGTCTGCAAGACACCGAGTTTTGCGGATGTCTATGGGCGGTGGTAGTCACTAAGCACCTGCTCGTTTGCCCCCTATAATATAAAGAAAAAGACGTCCCCGTCGTCGTGCCGGCCCGTGCTCATATGATCGACGGTACTGATCTAAGTAACAGCTATGCTGTCGCGCTTCGTGCGTTTACTACCTAGTCATTGGGTTGTTGAGAATATCTTGTATTCTCCAATGAGAGAGAGAGAGAGGGAGAGAGGGCCAGACATCATCAGAATAATGAACCTGATGTTTACTGGTGGTGGCAGTCACCAAATGGATGTGACTCCGCGTGACTTTAAGAAACCAGAACTACTATAGGTACTTATGTGTACTGCTAACAGAAAACCATCATCTAAGATAGTCCTACTAATCCCTATCCTACATTGTTTTTGGAGAGGTTAAGTTAATTATTTGTAAGAGGTAGTGCCACACTGCACGCTTGCATGCATGATGCAGCCGAATTAGGCCGGCACGACTGGGGAGGTACCTCTCGCTACCGCGACCGGCGTAAAGTGACAGCTGTGCTGTCGTGTGTGGTGCGGTGTGTAAGTAGCCGGTGGCCCATGGAGGTGGGAGGAGAAAGGATGCCAGCGCATCTGTGTAGCCTCTGCGCGTCGGTAGTCATGAAAATGGCTCCGACTGCTCGTTTGCCCCAGGTTCCATAAAAAAAAAAAAAGTAAATTCTTTCACTTACATATTAAAAAATTTAGATAAATTTGAGCCTCCTAGTAAAAGCAGGCAATATCACATGCAATGACTAGACTATGAAATCCATGTGAATAACCAACTTCATAATTTAATTCAAGCAACTCCTAATAATATTATCTTAATCAAGACATTTCTGATAACTCAAGAGTCAGGTGTAAAATCATACGCTTACTAAATCCCCTAATTAGTAATATTGACAAATCCCATGGCCGTCATATTCAATCATTAGAGAAATAACTCAAAACATCATTCGGAACGGCTCAAGATTTATGTTATCAAAATTCATTTACAATCGAAGACCACGATGTAGATTCACCTAAAACTGAAGCAAAAGTAATTATAGACTTTATCGCGTATGTATTAGAGATGCGTATAAATTATTAAACCGAAAATATAAATATGTAGAGTACAACGATGTATCATTTCATTTTATTTCGAATTTAGAATTCTCTTTTTCTTTTTTCGAATGATAACTTTCTCGTTCCTATTTCGAATTGATTTTACTTGTAATGAGCTATCCGGGCGGCCAGATAAAGAATTATAACATATAATAAATCATCGGCAAAGTTAATAATTGTGAAATAATTGTAATTGTCTGCATTAGGCTGTATACGGTTAGTGCCTTGGCTGCGTTCGTGTACTAAAAAGCTATGTCATTTGACGTTTTAATGGCGGGAATTATTTTTTCCCGTTACGCTGGTGAACTGTTGTGCTTTTTGTGCACGTTTTTTGTGTGTGCTGTGTTCTGTTTTATTCGTCATCGGCCATCGTCATTCGTAGATGATTCACTGTTGCGATAGACCGCTATGAATATCGAAAAAACTTATGTACACTCCTTTGGCCATGATAGTAGTAGAATATTTGTAGCTATTTCTAATCCTTTATCGAGGTGCATCTCTCGCATCTGCGGAAAAGAGATAAGTCTGTCCCTGTTCGAACAAAATCCAAAGAGACCGTCGGCCTACTCGTGTCTTTTAGTACCGACGAAGCTGTACTGGGGTTCCTACAGTATAGAGTCGTCAAAAAAAAATACTAGTTAGTTATGGCTATTTGAAAGAGAAAGAAACTATAATCGCTGGAATTTTGTCAGTCAGCAAGCCTAGTCACACTGCTCCAATTGCATAAATAACCCTTATATCATCGCTGGGGTATCCTGTTGCTGCATCCAGGATACCCCTCGCCACAGCGGCCTAGTGCTTCCGCAGGTTTTTTAGTCGGTAGGTGCACGCTTCTTGTGCCGAGTCCGACACACCCTTCCAGCTCACCCAGGGCTGGTTGGAAGATGCATAAATGCATTTTACCTGCGTCATAAGAAAAAAACCCTTATATCATTACTGTTAAAAAACCTTATCCGTTGAAATTCTAAGCAACAATCACGTACCGGCGCGGTAATGAATGCACTACGGGGAATAGGAACGAGACCGCAATCCGTCTGAGACCCGCGCAATAAAGATTAGAGAGGGCGCCACCGCAGCGCTTCCATTACAGGCTTATTTGCTACTCACCTATCCGTCAGTTAACTAACTGTAATATATTGTTACGTTTGTGATGGCTAAACACGTCCATACTTTTTATGGGACAAACGAGCGTTCGGAGCCATTTTCATGACCACCGTCGACATGAGAGGGTTATACAGATGCGTTGCCTTCCTTCCTCATGGCTCCAGGGGCCACCGGCTACTTACGGGCGTGAAATGCGACTGCATATCTGCCACTTCACGCCGGTCTCGTGTAAGCGAGAGGTACCTCCCCGGTCGTGCCCAATTCGGCTACATGCATGCAGCGCGGCACTTACGAGTACAACTTGCTGTTCTTGGTTATGGTATCCTTTGGATACCATAACCATCATACTGAGTGCCTACCGTTTTGGAACCTAGTTACGAGTACACTGTTGTACATTTTCCTGTATAGTTTAATCATTTAAGTTTTAATTTGTTTAGTTTAGTTTTTATTTTTATTTTTCTGTTTATAGTATTTGTAGTGTCTAGTTTTTATTAGTATTTATATTTTTTTTTCTTTGTTTTTATTTTTAGAAACTGTGTGTGTAAATGTGTAATAGTGTACCTAATTAGTAATTAGTCCAAATAAATTTTATTCTTATTCTTCTTATTCTTATTCTTCTTCTTCTTTAAACCCGCGAGTATAGGTATTTTTTTTTTCCAAAACAATGCTGCTTTATTAGATCAGACCTATTTTCAGATGTAAAGACAAGGAAAAATTCTGTCCGGATTTAAAATATATATAATATTATATCTGGATAGAATTTAAAAAAATCGGGATTTTTGGATTATAAACGGGAAAAAAATAAACCTAGTAAGTACTCTACTGTTTCTGAATTGAATTGTAAAGCTTCATTTTATTGGCTTCACCGTATTTCTGTTAAATGTCTGTTATGAGGGAACACCTTTTCCGGGACTCAGGACAGCACAAAATGTGGGGACAATACCGGCGAATCCCGACCATCTGGCGACACGAGGCGCAGCCGGGAATATAGAATAGAATAGAATATAATTTTATTATTATGCAGGTACAATCATTGTTACTTCATCTAACACGCAAATAAGCTACATCTAAAAGGGTACCTATAAAAGGAAGAACAGAAAAAATTAAAAACCAAGAATATTGAATATAAGAAACACAAAAATAATAATAATAAAAAATAAACAAAAAATACACCCGTCAATAATGATTGAAATATTTACTTACTACTTTACTACATATACGGGGTACCGGGTAGGTACCCCTCGAGCAAAACCCTCTTGTTTCGGTTTATGAGTCCAATAGCCCAATGGGAGGATAGAGCGACGGTCAACGTATCTCCACCGCTAGTTGTGCGTATGTATATGGGCGTTTGTTGCCACCAATGCTCCCCAATGCTTGCTACTTCATACTACATACAATATATAAAATCATAGGAACCGTTACGTATTCTGGAAAACTGACGGACAAAAAAATGATCCTATTAGAGTTCGGTTTATCTACTGACTTTCTTATTGGGTTTAAATTATTATATATTAGCGAACTGATAAATACTCATAATGATGAACTATTAAATCCCTATGATAACTTGGCCCGACTTTTCAACACAAATATAGTCTTGAAACATTTCCTTCGTTCGCCACTAGATGGCGTTGCTCCGCGTTGTACATCGCGCTATCGTTTGTACAATCTTATTTCATTGGGTGTCACTCCGAGCGGGGTCCGTATCTAATATCTGTTAGCAGATCGGATCAGTAGTTTTTTAGTGTTTTTGGAAGCTATTTCTACGAGTTCGACTCGTAGAAAGGGCGCGTATAATAAATTGTGTCAGAAATTTAGAGTAATGTAAAATATTATTCTCACATTTTATTCAGTATCCAAGTTTCTATATCCTTAAGGCGCTATAGGTCCCAAATGCGATCCGCCTAGTAAATTTTGCGTGGACGGCGCTCGAAAATAGCGACAATATTTAGATTAATATTATTTTATAAAATTAACCATACGCTTATTTAAAAAAGTGACTCCTAAAATGACTTCGATTACTTATTGGGAATAGATACATATTTTATTTGTGAATATAACTTTGATAGTTATTGAATAGTTTGGATTTAAAAATTGATGGAAACGTCAGAAATAGTGTTTTTTCATTAAAGTTTACGATTTTTTTCTATCGAGGCAAAATTCTTTAATCGTGTTTCGACGCCCTAAGAAGTATGCCGTATTGTGTTAACATTAACCACAGCTAAAAAAAATATGATAAACAATAGTTTTTAAAGGTTTCGTTTTGAATATACGTGAGCACGGATTGACAAATTTGGAGCCCATTTCGCCTTAAATTAAAATTATTATATTCCAGAATCCAATTTCCACCATATTATTTCAAATATTTGGGTGGTATAGATTAAAAGTATGATTAGATATGCTATTGACAGTGCGGTGCAGTATTGACAATCGATATAGGTACAGAAGGGCAGACAGAACGGAGCGCAGCGGAGAGGATTTTATTAACGCAATTGAAAATAAACTCTAAACATATTGCAATAAAGTGCATGCAATCATTCCCGCGCATCCTCGAGGACGCGCGACCATTTTTTGTCAGGTTCAAGCATTTATGCACTTTATTGCAATAAGATTAAGGTTAATTTTTAATTGCGTTAATAAAAACCTCTCTGCTGCGCTCCGTTCTGTCTGCACTGACCCTAAGAAGTATCGATGCTTTTTCTTGTCCCCATTTGTACACTTTGAGTAGCGTTAGTGCTCAGTAATGACGTCACTAAGGAATTATTTATAAACTAGCATGTAGCAGTGGTATGTACCGCCCACGACAACTCTGTTCTATTTTGTTATTCCAGATTGCAACCATATCTAGGGCTGTGTTAGGCAACCCATGATTCAACCGAGTGCGGCCAGTAGTATGTGTATAAAGAATAACAAACATACCTACATCATACATACAAATATGCATACTGTTCGCGGGGAAATGAATCTCTATTTTCCACTACGTACTTGGTTTAACCACAGATTATTTTTAAGTTTTATGAAATACTATCTGCGCCCTGCGGTTTCACCCGCGTAAATTTCCCGTGGAAAATAGAAAATCAGCCATGGCATCCCATAGGCACATTTTTTCGGGATAAAAACTATGCTATGTGCTAATCCAAGTTACCCTCAATGTGTGTCCCAAATTTCATGAAAATCGGTTCAGCAGTTTTTGCGTGAAGGAGTAACAAACAAATATACAAACTTTCGCATTTATAATATTAAAATGATTTATACTTTTTATTTCTTGTCTGATGTCTCGGTTATTTCTTGCCTGAAACTCGTACACCTAGTAAATAATTTCAATACGTAAACATGACGAAAGCAGCTAAGGAATTTTCAAGGAAAAAGTTTTAATTTTAAACAACGGCCGATTCATAAGAATGTTGTCAAAGTTATTAAGAATAATCTTTAAGTGTTAAGAAGAATCTTTCTAATGCTTCTTGCTTCTTAAAAATAATTATTAAAAAATGGGGGTGATGCAGCCCTGTATCCTTTGTATCGTGGACGATACACGAACCGGTAGGCATATAACGCGTGAACTTAGCGAGTAACGGCCTCGTTTATCTCGAATAAGGAATTCACATGACTCAGTTCGAAATCGAGTTACGCCACTCTATATTGAACTTCTAATAATGTCTAAATTTTTCAAAATTTTATTGAATGTGTTTATTATAAATTTTAACTTTTTTTTGGTGTTATTTTTCAAGTCAACCCGTTTGTTATATGTAGTGAAAACATATTATATGTAGTGAAAAATTATTAAAAATTACATTTAAATTATACATAGATAAAATAACTCATAATTTATTATAATTGAATCACTAACGGAATATAAAAAACGGTCACCCATCCCTCTTCGGCAAGTCTCGGGTGTCACATGACATCACCCCATTAACATCCCCTACGCCAAATTGCAAATTAATTTAAATACGCTTCATTTAACTGTTATTTTATTGTTATTGTAATTGATATCTTGAGGGGGTTCTATTACCGGCAACTGTATGTGAAGCTTACAAGTTGGTCAATTCGATGGGTAAATAAATCTGTGTAACAGACATACACCGGTTCTTTGCAATGTATGTATATTTCATGCTGTATGCTGTCAGTGATAGAAGATAGAGTCACTACCCCGATCGCGCTGGCCCGATTTAACTGAAATGCTACAATATCGGAGAAGGACCATGGAGGTGGGAGGAGAAAGGAGGGCTGCGCATCTCTATCACCTCTACGCGGATCTCTATGGGCGGCGGTGTTCATGAAAATGGCTTCATGCAGCAAAGCAGCTGAATTGGGCAGCTCGACAGCAGCGTTGTCTCCATTTGCGCGGGACGTCCCGATTTTCCTCCTTTATATTTTACTGCATGCAATTAAATAGAAATTTTTAAGGTTTCTTTTTAATATTTAACAATTTTTATTTAAAAGACTAGCTGCACCCCGCGGTTTCACCCGCGTAACTTTCGATCCCGTGGGAATATCGGGATGAAAAATAGATGTTGGCCGATTCTCTGACCTACTCAATATTCTCACAAAATTTCATGAGAATCGGTCAAGCCGTTTCGGAGGAGTATGGCAACGAAAACTGTGACACGAGAATTTTATATATTAGACTAGCTGCGCCCCGCGGTTTCACCCGCGTAACTTTCGATCCCGTGGGAATATCGGGATGAAAAATAGATGTTGGCCGATTCTCAGACCTGCTCAATATGCTCACAAAATTTCATGAGAATCGGTCAAGCCGTTTCGGAGGAGTATGGCAACGAAAACTGTGACACGAGAATTTTATATATTAGAGATATTTATAGAGTTGTAATATTTGTTACACGTGTTGAAAGCTCTACATAAAATGATAAATTTTTATTTTTGACGTCCAACGTAGGTTGTGTGACCTGTTTCCACGATTTTAATCTCCTAAAATAAAAGAAAAAAAAAGCATTTTATAGAAATACGATGAATTTTTTTTTTATGTCATTTCCGAATATAATGGCAAATTTTAATACAAATTAATTTCGTAAAATTTGAGCATTCGCGTTCATAATATTAGTAACGCATTTCCAGGTACAGTCGCTCTCATAATTGTTACAACCAAATATTTCCAACTGGCTGTTAATGATACTGGTGATTTTTGACGTTTGCCAGCCCATCCCGTGGTGCCCGCGACAAGTGTCGCTTGCCCTCACCCCCGGTCAATCACGGTTCATTAGGCGATCACCGCTCGTGTCGTTATTTTAATATCGACATACATAAGTACACTCGGCGACATAACGCTTTTAAAGTTAAACCAATAAAATAAAGACTGGCTGGCTATCGCGGTGTATAAGTTTCCTTTATAAATATTTGATTTATCTGTGTGTAAATATGTGTGTGTGTGTGTGTGTGTGTGTGACGAAGTGAAAGAAAGACATCTTCTAACTCTTTCTAGTATGTTGAAATGCGTTTAGTTTAGGCTGTAGCCCTTGCTACAGCTGGTAGAACTCTTCATACACTCGAACCTCGACTGCCTCGTGGTTTAGTGGTAGGCGTTGTTCAACTACAGACGTGAGGTCCCGGGTTCGAATCCCGGATCGGACTAAAAATTGTTATTGGGATTTTTCAATTTCTAACAACAGTCCCGAGTCAGGAAGTTTGCGGTGCCACCCCTTGCCTCGGAGAGCACGTCAAGCCGTCGGTCCTGCGCCTGATTTCTCTCCGGTCATGTCGGACTGCCGTCCCGTCGGAATATGAGAATAAGGGAATAGAGAGTGCACTTGTGTCTGCGCGCACACTTGTGCGTTATAATATGTCTTGCCCAGATTGCACGTCTATATATATATTATAGAAGGCCGCCGTAGCCGAAATAGACTAGGACGATATACACTCGAAAGTCTCTCTTCCTGACGCAGTCAGGTTCTCTCCCCGCATACAAACATGCATCCCCCCAGTATTAAAGAAAAACAGTAGTTAAACAATTATGCACTCGCCAGTACTCGAGGGAGCCATCCCTTGGGAGTGGTTCACTTAACGGTGATGTATGTCCGCGCTAATACCGCCGCTGCTCTTCTGATGCCCTGGTACCGAGATGAGGGGACGATGTAATTGATTTAACATTATGCTTAATTCATCTGATGGTAAACATGATACCGCCTAGGGCTTAGCCTTTCGATCTGGGAGTAGCAGGTGGCCTATTGGGGGATGGTGAAACAGGCAACGCAACAATCAGAAATGGGCGTAATTAGTCATCAAATAGCTTCGATAACGCGCTTGTCCCTCTGTTATTTAAAAAAAAATATTTAACGTGCTAATTTGTTGGATGGGGACAAACGAGCACTCGACAGATACGTTGAGAGGTACCTCACCTGACGTTCCCGTCCAAATCGGCTACAATGCAGCATAGGAATTGAGACCTCTTACAAAACTTCAATCAATCAATCAAATCATTTATTTACTCAAACATGTACATATCTACAGGTGGTAATGAATAATAAGAGAACAATGTTTGCCTATAACGAGGCGTGCTAATATTACTTACTTAACTACTGTTAAACTTAACTACTGTTGTGCAACAAAGACATCTAAAACTCAGTTACGCCTTTTAATAAATTAATCGTAGACAACCATGTGTACCACTTACCAATTTATAACAAAAATATACTTTTCCATAGCCACTTACCCTAACACGGTTTAGGCGTAACATAATCTCGTAACAAATATGTTATTTGATAGCTTCATAATATAAATTATAAAAGTATTTTATGTTGATAGCATTATAATTCATAGGTAAAGTAATAAGGGCATGGAGCAATCAGAATAGAAACATTTTTATTAGTAACTGTTACATGCGTTAAGAATGGGCCCTGGTATATTATACTTCAGTCATACCTAGGCTGCTAGGAGATGAGGACTGTGTAAATTTTCATCTCATATAATATGTCTGTGTTTCACTGTAACTACAAAGTCATATACACGTGGATACGCTAGTAAGAGGTAGTGCCACGCTGTATGCTTGCATGCAGCCGAATTGGGCCGGCACGACCGGGGAGGTACCTCTCGCTTACACGAGATCGGCGCAAAGTGACAGCTGTGCTGTCGCGTTTCGTGCGGTGTGTAAGTAGCCGGTGGCCCATGGAGGTGGGAGGAGAAAGGGGGGCAGCGCATCTGTATAGTCTTTATGCAGATGTCTATGGGCGTCGGTAGTCATCAAAATGGCTACAACTGCTCGTTTGCCCCCCTATACCATAAAAAAAAAAATAATAATAATTAGTTAGCGTTCCGTAGCCTACTGCATAGCTATCTTTATTTGAAGTACGAAAGTTCAAGCATCTCATCTTAATTATTAATCATGATATATAATAGACTAGCTTTCGCCCGCGGCCTCGCCCGCGTGGATTTCGTACTTCCAAAATAATAAAAAATTGTAACTTATGTTATTCTGATATGAAAGAATACTGTAAAGTTTCATGAAAATCCGTTCAGTAGTTTTTGTGTGAAGGAGTAACAAACATCCTTACAAACTTTCGCATTTATAATTAGTAGGATTATAATCTCACTCCAGAACGTTTATCAGTGATGAAAGTAAATAACTTGTAGTAACTATCAGTAGATTTCCGAAGCAGCCTCTATTATTTGTTAGCTTGTGGTCCTGTTTATAGTACGTCCGCTTAATTTCGTCTTCTTTTCCCCAACTTTTTCTCTCTCTCCCTCTTCTTTCTTCTCTCTCATTGAATATTACTACATCTGTCCATTTTTTCTAATTTCACATTACACACTACACACACACACTAGCTCCATTGTGGAGTTTATCAGTTTTCACACTCAAGATTGTTTCTTTATCTAAATATTTACCAGCGAAATTAATTCCAACATCTAAAATATCGTTTAGAGGCAAACTTAACTAACAAAACACTAAACCAATATATAAATACCTAATTGAGTTTAACCATTCTTTATGTATGTACCTAAATCTGTCCAACGTTATAGACAACTATAGCGCAAGTGCACGAAACATAGAGGCAGCACTATCGCCGCCCTAGTGATCATTTTAGGAATCAAGTGCTAGCAAAATATTAAGAAAAGACAAGAACAACCAAGAGACAAGAACAAGTTGACATTATCCCCCTTATTAATAAACATGGAATAACTATATCCAAGTAATAACCTGGTAATAAACTGACATCTGTCAAATTCCATACTTTTTTGTGTTTTTTTATTATGGAATTTGACAGATGTCAGTTTATTACAAGGTTATTCCTTGGATAGAGTTATTCCATGTTTATTAATAAGGGGGAATATGTCTATATATATATGTATATATTTGTACAAACGAAAATTTGCTAGCACTCGGTTCACATTTCAGCCACTAATTCGCGTGGAAGTCAAGGAGCTATTTCAGCGAATTATTTTATTTAAGAGTAATGTCTTGGAATCCCATAAAGGGCAGGGCTGGTGATAGAAACAATATAATAATTATAATTTCATTTGTTTCAGATTTGGACTAAAACTCCGTCAACTGACAGACGGTCACCATCTCATCCAAGTCATATACACACCCAACGGAGAAATGCAAGACTGCGAGTACATAACAGAGGGAAAATTAACAAGAAATTTCCTTAAAACACTAAGAAAAGAATTAAAATTGGCACTAGACGAAGAGAGCTACAGAATATTAGACAAACACCAAAGCGCGGAAGACGAAAAGTTTTACCGCCATTTTGAAAATGTGACATTTAGAATTTTGAAAGAAGATCATTTGCCGCCAAATGTCGCGTCGTGGTTGGATTACGACAGATTAAAAACTGAATGCATAGAGAGGCACAAGGAGTTGACGTACATGGTGGAAAATAAAAATAAAGTCACAGACTCGTCTTTGGCTAGGTAATTCATGATCATGATCAGCATCTTCTACTTCACTTCAAACAACTTTTTTCTTCCATGCAGCCTTTGCAATGACCTCTTTGCACAATGCACGTATTTTTTTATAAACTTCGATTTTTTTCAAATATCTTGGAGCGAACTATTACTTACTTCGCACCGTTGAAACAAAGCACGCATAAATAATCTTATTCACGTATTTTTAATATATAAGTACAATATAAAAAATATCTATTATAAAATATATAGTATGACTTTTATAAACGACTATGTCTTTAAACATTTATGACAAGTATCTCCTTCACTTTCTTACACATTTATTAAATAATTCATATTTTTAAAATGACCACCCAACCAAAACCACCACGGTATAAAGATGTAACTTCTTAAAACTATAACCGAAAAAAAAATTTTCCATGTAAAATATTGCAAAAACCTAATATCGTTCTGTCAATATGTTATTTATTACATCTCAAGTAGCGCCAAAGCAAATTCTACTTCTCTAAACTCTAAAAATCAAGACTTTTCTCTGAACCTTAGTCAAAATTCGTGGCTCAACCGTTTTTTACGCTACGCTAATAAGAAAAGTTTATCATTTATGATCAAGTGGTGCTTTATTAGATTTATACTTGTGGTTACTGTCGAGCGCGACTTTGTCGATAACTAACAGTATAACTGTCTAAGTAGAAAGCAGAAATAGCATATTTAATTTTAATAAAAAGCTATTAATAAATAAGGGCGGGTAATTCAATACAGATTATTAAACTCCCGTAGCTATAGACAATTTTCATAACAATTATGCAACTAATCGGTTTTACTAGAACAATCGAATACATGTAATCGTTTATGGTAGGTACCACAAGCTTACAATATTTGATAAACTATACTATAATCTCTATCATAGACTAAAATACTAGTGATTTATACGAAAAATCTGTAGGTCAATGCATAAAGTGGTAACACTTTCCAGCCGTAATTCAAATATATTTTTATAAAGCGCGTCTTAGCGCTGCGTTGTCAGTTCTTTTTTGAACTTGATAGGAACGCTATCGCATATTTACATTGAATTTGTGTACTTGCCTCATTACAAATTTAAGTTTTACCCCATTTTAAAATTCAGCACTACTATTAAACATATATATTTTATTTTATGAATTTGCACATTCTCCCGTACCACGTTCTTCAACACAAGCTTGCTATTATCATGGGAAAAGCTTTACGCAAGATATTTTCATTCTATATGTACCTAGTAAGATTACCTTTGCTACAAATCCTATGCACCAATGAGGACCAACTATCAAATATTTTTCTGAATTACGTGAACTCTTACTAAACATGAAAGAAGGAAATTTTGCATTTTGACAGATTGCTCACTGAAAAAGATCTATGGAGGGTAGAAGTAATGGGATTAAACAAAATAAATCCGCCAAGGCAAAATATGCATCTATTTATATATTACTGTGGTATGACTATTTACCTAATATCGTAAATTTATACTATACTCAAGTTTAATTATAATTAAACTACACTAAAAACGTACAAAATGCATTTTTAAAATTTTATTATATTCACCTTTACATATAATAATATTTTTGACCGTCTTTTTCCTCATCCACTGAGACGGAGCTATCTCTCTGTACATTGTACAATTTACTTTATTCTAACAGCCCCTCACTCTGGCTTAACAAAGTATCTTAATTGAAAAGAAAATCTCCTCTACCCTCCATAAATAAAACCATATCTGCTACTACCTCTACTAGAGTTGCCAGATGGGCGGGATTCAACAGGATTACCTAGACTTTTTGCGTAACATCCCGAGTCTAGAAATAAAGATAAAGTGTCCCGACATAACAGATATTTAAAATATATTAAAAAAAAAAGCACAATTCTCTGCCTTTAAAAGAAATTTTGAATTTTAACACAAAAATCCCGTTTTTTTAACTTTGATGTTTTAGAAATCCCATCTAGCAACCCTAATCTCTACGCTGGCCGTCTCGAATACTCGCTTTTTTAGCTAACGGAATGCTTTAAAAGATCAAAATCTCTTCTGAAAACTTCCGTTTCTATGCGTCGTACGCACGTATGCACCAAAAAACTAAAAAAATTACGTGAGAAGAGTAGAAAGTTCTAAATACATAATATTTCTTACGCTCCTGAAACTGGTATTTTCATCTAGCCATTTCATCCTTGATATTTTTCGTACGCACCTGTCATTCCATGAATTTGAATCATATATTTTCTCGCTTCATCTTTATTACTTTCAAATGTAATGGGCTTAAATGTAATAAACATGGCTTTCAGATTTTTGCTAATTAAATTTACCTTAAATTAATTGTGGATCGAATAAAAAATATATATAATTTATATTGATAAAATAATGAAGATTATTACAATGGTGGCTGTCCTGAGCCTGACTTGGCTAGAGTCTAGACTATATTCTACTGACCGTACGAATTGTTCGGATTTGTGATAAATAAATACTTTTTAAATTGGTTTCATATAGTAGTTCTTCTCCATCCATCGCCACTTCTCTTGAAAATAAAAAACTAAGGCCACTTGGGAATATAATTTGATCACCAATGTCTGACTAAAATAGAAGATTTAGACCACGTCAATTAGGTTTAGTACCTTATTAGATACGTCAGTAATTTCTCCAAATGTTGTATTCTCTCTCTAAAGGCGCTTTGCATTTACGATTTCGACATTATTTTGAAAGCCCATTACATTTTTGCAATCATTTGACACATGTCAAATTTCAAAATTGGAACGCAGTTCGCGCGTATTTCATTGCTATACGTATGACAGGTCGCGCAGGTCGGTAAGGGAGAATTTCATATTGCCGGGGACGAAATGGTGCGGCGCCGGCCAGTTGGCCGAGAGATACAACGAGCTGGGCTCTCATAGGGCCGAAGATAGATGCTGTAGGGCGCACGACAGTTGTCGAGTGAACATCGGCGCGTTTAGACGAAGATTTGGCATGTTCAACTTCAGACCGTTCACGGTCTCGCACTGTCGGTGCGACAGAAGGTTTGTGCTTTTTTTTCTTTAGTTGGTGGGCCGTTCTGATTTTGCTTTTGGTTCATGCTTGGGTTTCTCTGAAGTCATGGGACAGTGCGTTCGAGTGTGTAAATAATTTTGGGTTTTTTGGGACCAATCATTATCAAGTATACAGTTAATACAGCATCATTGTGACTACTTAAGGGTTTTTCAAAAAGGACGGGTAGATGTTAAACTTAAATAAAAATGAAACAAGCATACGAAACAGTAGTATTTGACGGTGCATTATCACCTGTTGAACCCCAGGTCGGTTGTTGCTGACCTCTAAACATATGACAACAATAATACAGGCGATCATTTAATGCGCGTCGCTAGAGATGAGAGCCCTGTTCAAATCGATTCAAAGCCTAGCGAACTAAAAACTGGGCAAACGAAAAAACAAAAATAATTGACGTTGGCCTAAAGTTTATAACCATGGTCATAAACTTTAAGCTCCCGGTTTAGTTGGACCTTGTACGCATGCAAGCGTCAATCCCGACACAAAATTGGTAAGTTGAAGTCTGCTAAAGACGTACTTTTTGCGAACGGTGAAGAATTTACTACATAGACTGCTGACCCAATCTCGGTCGATCATGCGTACCTGTTCACCGATTGATCTCCAACTGTTTATCGAATTGTCGATTATAAAGGGCTACCAATTACCATGTCTGCCATAAAACAAGTAAATTAGGATAATCAACAGCGGCTGCAGCTACAACATATTCACTGATGGACAGGGGGAAAGCGCCACGAGTGGCCGTCACAAGCCGCTTGCATACAACGCAGTGCAATATTAAAGATTTATCATTTCAAGATGGCGTCAGTGGTAATTTGACATGGTGATTTGAAACGTATATTTATATTCTTGAAATATAATAAGCGAAGACGCTTGTAAAGAAGTATAAGGAGCGGAGTGCATTTTAAAGTCACCCTGGTTTATAATTATTTATATAGGCAAATCCTCTTTGCGAAAAGGTATACTTGCTGACAGAGTGTGTTTAGAGGAGGAGAGTAACAGTTGACAACGAATGGATGACTGAGTTTAGAGAGTAAACGTAATGGTTGTAAAGTATATTTCACTTCAAAAAGAAAATTATGACTGATCCTGTACTTTTTCACTGGTGGTTATGTCACGGGGTGAGATATCGTGTCTAACGCCATTCGTCACGGCTTGAATTTGGAATTGGGAACGGAATTTTATTTTAAACGTTCGAATGTTCCAAATTCTATGTTTAAATTTTAAAAGTATATTTTTAACGTTTGAATCGTTAAGAGTTCTATGTTTGAATTTAAAAAATAACACCCATTAGAGATACTATTATGGCTGTTAATGATTTCCGTTGTCGATTAAATGGAGAAATATGATAATAAGATTTTATTAATAAAAACGTAAGTTTTACTTACCTTGTTTATTATGTAACGTGTAATTTTATCCGCCGCTTATCTCGACACGAATAGAAAGTAACAGAAGGGTCACATCGTTCAGGATGGAGCGTACCTGTTAACTAACTTTTGTGACTTCCTACGCGTAGAATATTGAGTTTTAAGTATAATAAATTAAATATTAAACAGTATTTAAGTAAGACAATTCTGTTGGTCATTTTCCCTGAGACCCAAAAAAGTAAGTAATTGAATTGAAAAATAATTGACTCAGAATATTTGTCGTCGCAACCAAACAGATTGGAAACATGCAAAACATTTGTTTCGCGGTGAAATGTAGATAATAATACGCACTGCCACCTGGGTGGGAACACTTACAACGACGATCAAACGACAACGTGTGGCAATAATGAATAAATGAATAAAAAGAAGAGTTCAAAGGTTGATCAACTGGCCAAATTGCAGTATACTACTTATAAATTGAGGGAGCAGTCAAAGCCCATATGGTCTTGAACAATTAGTTAAACTAATTTAATCGCTCTCTTAATTTTTACTAGTTATTTCGCGGCCATATTGGCATTTTAGCCATTCCCGCGTTTTTATTTTACGTTCGCGGGCCTTACGATTTTTATATCTACGAGGAGGTTACTGTCGTTAAATGTAATAAGAATTATTGTGACTTGTCCGACAAGCAAAACAAATGAGAAAATAATATTTAAGCTACACACAAAAATAAACAATAGCATATTCTGTAAGTGATTTCTGTCCGAGATATTTGATAAAAATTCAAAGAGGTCATCGCATTGGCGCGCCATTGCCTTGTAACGATATTTAAAAAAAAACAAAATCAACAGAAAAAAGCGGGACGCAATGGACTTGTTACGGGTTCCTGGAACGAAATGGTGCGGTAAAGGTTTCTCGGCAACGCATTATTCACAACTCGGCGGGTACACGAGGACGGATAGGTGTTGTAGAGTCCACGATCTGAGGTGTCCCTTCTGGATCGGGGGCATGGAGAAGAAGTACGGACTTTACAATTGGCGCGTAAACACGCTGATGCACTGCAGGTGTGACGAGAGGTTTGTATTTTGAAAATGGAATTTTGTTCGTTTGTGTTTTGAAAATGGAATTACTTGTTTGTGTTTTTTTAATTTTTTGATCGCTGCTATTGAAAATGTTTATGTGTTGTGTTCCTAATTTGAATGCTTGTCATAGACAATTCAATAGCCGCATCCACACCGGACGATCCAAAGCGCTCCAAACGCGCGCGGCATGGAGCGCGCTCCATGGAGCGAGAGGTGTAGACGTGCCGCGCGCGATCCATGTGCGCGGCAGGGAGCGCGCGATCCTCGCCGCGTGCGATCCATTTCTTGTCGGTTTTTTGGTCACGCACAAAGGTGCCTCAGGCGCTTGGCGCGCGCGGTCTGGACGGTTGCGAGGATCGCGTGAACTGCCGTTATGGATAACTCACAATGTATACGTTTAATTTCCCTATATAGGGAGAATAAAATATGTTTATGGGATCCTAATGGTGGCTATTATACAATATTATATCGTGCAAAATTAGCTTCAGCTCCATCATCAATTAACTCTTTGTAAAGTCGACTTCCATATTGGAACCGGTTTTTAAAAATTGTTTTAACACAATACTGTCTTTTTCGTTTTTGTAATTTTTGCCGTAAATAAACAAGTAAAATGTAGCTTGCTGCTGCAGCGGCTATTCGTCGCCGTCGTTGCACGTGTGACTCCATAGCCAAACAAAATTCAACTGAATTATGGATCAGTATGGATCGGCTGGATCGCGTTGGAGCAGCCAGTCAGGATCGCAAAAGATTTCTGTTGGATCGACCTAGAACGATCCACGATCCACGCATCACGATCCTGGATCGCGGATCGCGGGATCGCCGATCCATTTTGGATCGTCCGGTGTGGATCCGGCTATTTACATTTTTTTGTTCTGTGTTTGCATGTTGTGTGTGCTTTGTGTGTAGTAAATATGTTTTTTATAATATTTTTGGTAAAAGGTAAGATATAGTATGTTGTAATACATAAGACGTGTTTACTCTTGTTGTATTACTTGTGGTACGCCAGCTTCAGAACTCCTATTTTACCTGTAATCTACAGAGAGACAATCAATTATAGCCAAATC
>LUGF01002445.1:0-12829 GCA_001625245.1 Calycopis cecrops
CTCGAGCCTCGCCACGACTACTATACAGATGTGTGGGTAGCGTCTGCATAACAATGCAAATACCTCCGACCCGCACGTAGGTCACTTGCAGAGGGTTCAGCCCGATCAATTCGGCTGCAGCACGGCATTACCTCGTAATAAGTGTTAAGTAAATACCAAGCTAATAAAATGAGTTATCCGCTCTATTGCCGGACTGAGCGAAGTATAAGACATTTAGAGCTCAGCTTCTACGATATTGGGGGTTGTGTTGTGTGAGGTGGTGTACAGCCTGATTGGGAGTGCACGACAGTGGAGGTTGCTCATTCTCATGATGCCGTAGGGTGACAAGTCTGTCTTCTATCCGGCGGCCCGTTTAGCCGTTACCGTAAGCGGTTAAGGCCTATTGGAGTCGGTAATAATTATAAGGCTACGACTGCTCGTTTGCCCCCTTATACTGAGACGGGGTTGGACCTCGTGGACAAGTGGTGAATACTTGTGTTCAATTGTTTACCGTCCGTGAGGTTTTTTTATAGAATGACTACCACAAACATCCGCACAGAGGTTACGCAAATGCGTCTACCTCCCCGGTCGTGCAAGCCCAATTCGGCTGCAGTCCGGCATGGTACTACGTCTTATTCCTCCCTCCTTCCTCCTTCCACTCCCCATTACCGAATTGGGTAACTTTTACATTATGATCTCTTAGATTTTTTAAAATCGAGTCTTCACTTATTCTCCTTGTAAAGGCCTGCGCAGAATAGGGATTTCAGTCCGCGGACCGGAAAATGTATGCAAAATACCGCGTACTTTTAATCCCTCGTTTGCGTTACTCGATACGATAGTTGTAAGCGACATATTTTAGTGGACGAAAATGTCCGCGGACACAAACCTTCGTCTGCACAGGCTATTACAATGTTTCAAGGTACCCATCGCATCCATTTTCAGCGTTGTGTTTATGAGTAATGACCGACTTTAACACATACATATTATACGTATACTATATATACATACGTATACTATACGCGAAATCAAAATTTCAATTTATTTTTAGGTTTGTTATAGGTCGTTTCATTAAAGCGATATGTTTAAGGAAATAACCGATTTTGTTCCGAGTTCAGACTTATGGCAGCTGATGTTGTTCTAAGCGAAAAGCTCTGAATAGTTATAAAATAATGATTTATCACTCTCCCATTTGAAAATATTCATTGTCCGCCGACTGCTTGTTTACCCTTTTATACTAAGTTAGTAGTTGGATCCACTTTCATGCCCATAGACATCCGCACAGAGGCTGTACTGCGTTACCCTTCATCCTCCTCCCTCTCACATGGGCCACCGGCTACTCACACACCGCAGGAAATGCTACAAGCACAGCTGTCACTTTATTTTCGTTCGTGTGGTTAATGAGTAAACGGTGGCCCTTGGAATAATTCGGTAAAGATAGTAACACACGCGTAGTCAGCAAATGGCTTCGATTACTCGTTTGTCCCCATATGATACCTAATAGAAACACTCGCATACATCGTTGTCTTCCTCTAAGCCAGCGGTCACCAACCTTCTGGCAGGCAAGGGCCGCAAGGCGGCTAAATAAACTAATCACGGGCCGCACTTGTGATATTCACCCTAGAATCCCAATTTTTTTTTAGTTTGACCTCTCCTCCCCAATAACATTGGTGGGCTGCAAGTGGCCGAAGTGGTGCACTAAGCAGTCCCTCTTTTGGGACATCCGATATACGGAAGATGAGATCAAAACAACTAGATTAACTAATGGTTTCCTTATGGAGCCGGATTGATTCAGCTTGAAGAGGCAGGGGACAGACCAATTGATGGTCATCGTAGAGTATGTCAAGCCGCTTGACATACTTTCGGGGTATTCGATTTAAGATGGCCGGTTACCCATCTTAAACCTTTGCCTCACGACGGTTGTTCGAAGCTTGGAAAACCGGTGCGGGTTCTGTTCGTAGTTTTATTTATAGATGCATATAAAGTGCTTATTTATCTGCGTGGCTAATGTCAAAGCATGGCAAAATTTTTTGGACTAATAAGCTCAAATTTCGAATACGTGTAGATTTTATGAGCAAAACAGCTGGTAATGGATTTTTTACAATTTAATCGTAAAGGGAAAATAAGAATTTGACATTTTGTGTTCCATAAACGGGTAAAAGCAGGACTCTATTGTTTACGTATTTACGTTCCACTGCGGCCGTTTTGATTTTTACGAATTTTAATTTTGATGACCCATCACAGGGCATCGTGTGATGCGGCAATGAACGTGTTAAGCGACAAGTGCGTTTAATGGCCTTTTTTTTTTTGATTTTTGATATAGGAGGGCAAACGAGCAGCCGGAGCCATTTTCATGACTACCGACGCCCACAAACATCCGCATAGAGGCTATACAGATGCGCTGCCCTCCTTTCTCCTCACACCTCCATGGGCCACCGGCTACTTACACAGCGCACGAAACGCGACTGCCCACAGCTGTCACTTTACGCCAGTCTCGTGTAAGCGAGAGGTACTTCCCCGGTCGTGCCGGCCCAATTCGACTGCATGCAAGCATGCAGTGTGGCACTACCTCTTACCAAAATGTCTGCGCAGATTGGGGATTTTCGTCCGCGGACTTTAGTCCGACCGGAAAATGTATGCAAAATACCGCGAACTTTTAACACCTCGTTTGCGTTACTCGATACAGTTGTAAGGGTTCTATTTTAGCGGACAAAAAAGTCCGCGGACAAAAGTCCCTCGTCTGCCATAGCGTCACGCTCGCTGCATCAGACGATTCGATCATATTTTCTCGAATTTTTTCAACAATCGTTTCTTGAGAAGTAAACACGGAAAAACTGGCCAGCTCTGAGATATCACCGTAACATATGTTGTTTACGGTGCTACAGGAACTGAAATAATTTCGGCCGCGGGCATGGTTCGTCTCAGCGCCACAATACATATGCCTGCATAAATAGCACGCTATTTTGACGCGGTTATTGATCCAAAGTACACTCGGCTGGGGAAATCTCTATTTTTTTATAGTAGAATGAGGCAAAAGAGAAATCGGAGAAATTTTCATGGTTAAGGATACCCAAAGACATAGAGAAAAATAGAAGCGTTGCCCTCCTTCATCCTCCCACCTCTTTGGGCCAATTAGTCAGGTTTGCTGCTCGTAGTTTTTATTAATTCGCTCTAGAAAAAACCAAACCCCGTATCCGTATGTTGCCGTACTGCAGTAATGTCCAGTAATTGTTTCAACAATTTTTTTTCTAACAAATTGTCAAAATCCGTTTTTTGGCCTCAAAATATATTTTTAGATTCTTTGGCTCATATTAAACAAAAAAAATTCATCTACGATATATTACTAACATTAGCCATTTTTGAGTTATTAACAAATTTAGGATTCTAAATACACGCTCAAAATTTAAAAAAAAATTATATTTCCGTCATTCAAACAACTGCCACCCAGACTAATGTAATAAAACAATGCTCTAGTTACAGTCAAAACACTAGTCTAACAGATACACGAGTAGACTCCTCGTGAACACGGCCGTTGCATTAGGGCGTCGAGGTAAATACTTCGATTTTATAACGCGATTAAGTCCCGTTTACAGTATATAAATATGAATACAAATCGTGAAAGCTTAAACCAAGATATATGATTACAGAATTATTTAATATTATTAATTTAGTCGCCATAGCCGAAATCCGATCAAGCACAGCATCTATATTATAAGTTAAAACGTTTACATACTTGATAATCAAAGGAAATATTTAGCGACAAAATTTCAAAATAGCAATATCGTATGCTGATTTTATGCCTGTGATTATAGAACGATAGATGCACATAAAAAAACAGCTACAGATGTGCAGACAATCCCTGATTTTATGGCACTAGATACATTCGTTAATATCATCATATGATCACGAAAATGTGCCAGTTCCAAACCTTCCAAATTCAAATTTAATTACGACAATAATTGCAATTGAAATGTATCAACCAAACGATTCAAAACACAAGAGCACTTATCCGGCGTGACGAGCACGTGCTCGAGATCACGCCGTCACGTCGTTGTGTATCGCTCTAACACGTCACGCCCTGCTAATTGATAACGAGGCACGTGACACGAATGGCTTTTATGTTGTTAACTAGTGAAATCTGTATCTCAGCTTTGATCAGGAAGGAATGGAATCTCTATCTCTAATTTTCTCTCGCTCTTATTCCTTCGATTATCTTCCTACGACCGGTTTGTCAGTTCCCTTGGGTTCGATGGGATAGATTTATTATAAGCTCTCAAGAGGTGGTCACTGTTGATCTTGATGACAAATCGTATAGACAAAATAGCGATGGAAAATTAATATTTGATACATTTAAAAAATAATGGAAAATCTTTTAGAAATGTTATTACGAATGCTAAATTATTGTAGAGTAAGTATTATTGTACAGGTACCTCTTGTTTTTAGTAATAACGTAAGTATGGTCTACTATGTCACCTTTTGTGAGGTGTTGAATATGGCAAAGAGCAATCAATGTATTTGAATGACATAGCTGATTGTGGAAATGACTAAGGAGACGTCCATACTCTATACAAAAAAAAGTCTCTTCTATTTCTCATAATTATGAGCGAACTCTGCCACATAATAAGAAAAACAGATATTTATTATAGCTGGGTGCAAAAGAGAAATCGAAGTGATTAGCCGAGTACGAACGCTCATCAATAACAACCGCGGGGGTAATGGTCTTACAGATGATTTCCCCCTCCACACCTTCCCCCAAAGAGTCCCAGTGGTACTCACAAACCATACGAAAGATAGCAGCCATCACTTTAATTAATTCACGTGGTACGTCGGTTAAAGATATGGGGAATTTAGCATTAAACGTTGCAATCATAATTCCTACCGAGTAGAACCATAAAAGGGATAATTAAAGACTTTATGGTATACCTTATCTGCTGGGCGTGTGTTATTTACTAAGTACTTACTTTAAATTTTACGCAACATAAAAGTAATGGTCTCACCGCTACAAGATTAGAATCGAGCGGGAAACGTAACGCAAAATAACATGCAAGATAATTATGTAAGGATGCCAGGCATATTACAGTTGAATCTGGCAGACGACCTTACTTACATTAGTAATGTACGACAGATGGCGCCACTGTATTTCCAATGAACCTCATATGTTGCCGTGACAGTTCATGCTGATTTAGCAGTTGGTGGCGTAGGTGCAAGTTTTAGTAAGAGATCGTGTCATGCAAACCATGGATGAACCTCTAGCTCGTGTGATACCGCGGCAAAGATATCACGATTTGTACGGTTTTTGTGTTTCTGGTGGCCCCTTGAAAGGAGGGAGGGCAATAAAAATAAAAGCTTGTCTCAATACAAAGTTTGTCCCACTGCTAGTTTATCTCAATATAAAAAAAATATAAATACAATAATGAAATGAGATCAGCAATAATAAATCTGTAATTCGAGTGGTCAATTTAGCTGACGCAGAGGTCATACTTGACACACTTTTAGAAAATAAATGACAATAGAATTTTCATGCATTTAACCTTCTTTGTCTATGATGCAAGAAAAGATCGTGAGGTCTTCTGCAAGCTTGAAGAACCTTATGGTAACGTAAAGTACGTAAACTGTTTATACCATAGAGATATAAAGAGATATCTATGGTTTTTATTTCTGATATCTATGGTTTATACATATATCAGGGAAAATGATGTTATGCACCATGCAACCAGGGTCACCCGAATGAGTATCGGATTCAACACTTGAGCGTGCCTGTACTGACTACAAATCACTGTGAAAGCATTCGACCTGGTGGGATATCCCGGATCTTTTATAGAACTGTGGACACCCTGGAAATAGATAGCCTAGTGTGCTCCTTATTTTGCAGCGCAGACCCAGCGCAGAGTACAGAAATCAAATTATTGCTAGCTTGCACCGTTCTAACCGCTAGGACATTATTAGCTACAGGTCATGTCTAATAAAAATATAAAAAAAAAAAACATTTTAAACAACATTGACTACGCTGACTGTACCGCGGCGCTTGTGTTCCCCGAACAAATATTTTTTCATCAGAGATATAATATTCATAACAGCATCGGGCGTGATGTAAGTTATGGACATGTTATGACGTGGGCCGTGGATGTAGCATAATATCTAGATAGTTCTCGCCGAATTTCGGCTATACAGACTTAGCCACACAACATACAATATTATAGTGTACAAGTGCGTGCAAACACAATAAAGGCAATGTCTATTCTCTCATTGTATAGAGTCATTTTCATGACTACTGACACCCACAGACATCCCCGTTCGTGCCGGCCCAATCCGGCATGCATACAGCTTGGCACAACCACTTTCTTGATTTTTTTTCTTTACATTCGCGCCGTCTCCAAGTTAAATACTAGCTGCGCTCCGCGGCTTCCCCCGCGTAACTTTCGATCCCGTGGTAATATCGGGATCGAAAGGTCGGAAAATAGACGTCGGCCGATTCTCAGACCTACCCGATATGCACACAAAACTTCATGAGAATCGGTCTAGCAGTATCGGAGGAGTATGGTTACTAACACGAGGGTTTATATAGATACTATATAAGTACAAAACAGACGTCAGAATGCACTAGGCCCTTTTAGAAATAGACGCACGTGGGCCGCTAACGACGCTGCTGATTATTGTGCTCACCGGGGCAATCACGGCTGGAACTAAACAATGGGCGCCAAAACATCACAGAGACGTGCCGGCCGAAAATAGCTGCGTGTGGGATGATGATTATTGTGATGGAGTTGATTCCACTATTGATGTAATTTCAGGCGGAATGTTCTGGAACTATATTTCAGGTAGGTAGGTACTTAAAAAATCCTACTAATATCATAAATACAAAAGTTTGTGTGGTTGTTTGTTTGTTACTCCTCCACGCAAACACTGCTGAACCGATTTTCATGAAATTTAGCACACACAGAGAATCACTTGTATTAACACATAGGATAGTTTTTATCCCGAAAAAATGTTCCTATGGGATGCCAGATGATTTTCTATTTTCCACGGGATCGAAATTTACGCGCGTGAAACCGCGGGGCGCAGCTAGTGGCATATCTTCGTCTGAGCTTTACAATGACAGTCATTGATATCCTCATCATGCGCAGATGTTTCGCCCCACTTCCCACCCCCCGTCCTGTGAGCCACCGAATACTCACAATCCGCGACAGCTGACTGTTCGCCGGTATCGTGTAGGCGAGAGTTACGACCACTTCGCAGTTCTACTGCAATGCTGCAATTGTACCGCCTCTTTCTGTAGACTTGTGGATTTATTCAACCCCGACTAAGATTTCAATACAGTTTAGCGTCAAACCATCTAAGGGCAAGTATAGTCCAATCGAATTTTTTTTTTTATGATATAGCGGGGCAAACGAGCAGTCGGAGCCATTTTCACGACTACCGGGCTCATAGGATTTCCCATAGAGTCCAGAGATACAGATGCGCAGCCCTCCTTTCTCCTCCCACTTTCCTGGCCCACCGGCTACTATAACACACCTGTCGCTTTACGCCGGTCTCGTGTAAGCGAGAGGTACCTCCCCGGTCGTGCCGGCCCAATTCGGCTGCATGCAAGCATGCAGTGTGACATTACCTCTTACAAAATTGTTTACTAATTGATCACAATTTGATTAATCTTTATTGTACATACAGCAAGCGGCATAATATGTGTTCTTTTAGCCTCGAAGTCATATAGAGTTGTTATGATTATTCTAATAAGTAAAGAATCGGTCATAATTGGTCAGTTCATTACCTGGTCCGCTTCTCTGCTTATGTGAGTCATTTTAGAAGTACCTATCGTACGGTACCCAAAGATATTAAAAGTCCCGAAAATATTTAGCTAGTCAGATTAGCGAGAAAAGTAATTGAATCTTGTAACGGTGATTAGAAGTGGGGCATTTGATTTGATTGTCCCCGCGGCCCCTCCCCTCCCCTCGTAACGAGCTACAGACCCCGAGTGGGTCTCGCTCTCGACCCTCAGGTATTAATTACAAATTATAACTTGTTGCGTTACCGTCTATCTCCGCCGGTTAGGGCGATTTTAATGAGAATTTCAGTAACTACATGTATCAGGTTACACGATAAGGCCAAAAATTTACACATCTATATAGATAGAAAGATAGATAGATAGATAGATAGATAGATAGATAGATAGATAGATAGATAGATAAAAACTCTATTTGCAATTACAAATTATCTCTAGTCTATTGCGTTTTTGCGGTTTGCGATTTTCCGGTAAATAGAAGGCGAGAGGAGGGCGGCAACTTGCAAGTCAGCTGGTACATCCACATGCCAAGTGGAAGTAGAGCAAGTCTGACAGATCAGTGTTGACAGCTGATGCCTAAGTCCGCAGCTCTCTACCTGGTGATATATGCTTGCAGCTGTCACTCAGTCATGGTCGTAATGTCAAACATCCCTCTCTCTCTTGTCATATGTACTAATGTACCTAACCATAGACATCTATGGTATAAATATTGAGTGTATAGACCACACTTATACTAAACATCAGCCTGTGTCTCCGTCTGCCTCCGTTAAAGTAGTAAAACTGTATAACACGGGTAATAAATTAGAAATATTTTTTGGATAATAATCATAAATCAAACATCGGTTCATCTTCTTCGTAGGAGGCGAGAAATCGTTAGGTAATTACTGCTGCCCACCGGCACACTACGGTACTGTGTAGGTACTTACTATGTATGTACGTATGATATGATGTTAGGACTGAAGGCAAAGCGACACCTACCAATACACCAACCTATACATTGTGGTATATGTGACTTGTGCCCTGTTGCTGATAGATCCGGGGCACTCCGCCCACTTGGGCCGGTTGGTGCCTAAAAGCATTTTCCCCGCGTAAAAAAAAAAATACGTGATTTGATCAATCTCAACTTGATAAATCTCAAACTCGAGCCTTTTCGTTTGTTTTATTGTCTTATGTTTGGACTGGTTAAAAAGGCCAAGTGTGAGTCGAATTAGCACTCACGGTTCTGTACCAAGAGAACTGGCCCATCAGTACTTAATATTTAATACAAACTTAGGTGTGCGGGCGTATGCACTTATTTTATACGCAACGAACTAGGACTATAAATTTTTAATGCATTTTTATGCACATTATCACAACATTCTTTTTTTTGCTTTTATCTATACTTACTGTATTGTTTCATATCTCACTTTTCATGGGAATCCACTCCTATGCTACAGTACCTATATTGTATGCTTTGTGCAATATTATTCAAGCAATTTGTTAGATACCGTTTGTATTAAGCAAATAAAGGTTTTATCTTATAGCTGCTCTCTGCGGTTTCACCCGCGTAAGTAGGTACCTAGAGATATAAAATTCTCGTGTCACAATGTGCCATACTCTTCCGACACGGCTCGACCGATTCTCATGTCCGAGAATTGGCCAACATCAATTTTTCATCTCGATATTTTCACGACATCGAAACTTACACGAGTAAAACCGCGGAGTGCAGCTAGCTTATTTATGTCATAATAACGCCTTGGTAAAACCCTCTTGATATGGACCGAGTCAATGAGGCAAGAGTGATGTGCCACGAGAAATTGGTTTCTAATTCGAGTGGAAATTATTTGCGGTTAGGCGATGTAAAATATGAAATTCTAACGAGTTCTTGTTGATGTGGCTGTTATAATTGAAATTAATTACGTTACATTTGTTTAAAATTGCATTAAAATCGGTCCAGTCGACATCAAAAGTAAAAAATAAACTAAATTGATGATTTCTATTCAAACTTATTGATACATTGTTCAAATTAGTAACTGAGCTTTTTAGTACACGTACAAAACGCATGTGCTAATAGATATTTGAGGTTTTGTTGCGATGGGACTACCTCCCTTCCCTCACTCTCTGCCTACTCTCCCTTCAAAAAAATATAATCTAGAAAAGAAATTGGATACCGGCCCACTCTACTGATGACGTCATACTTCAACACACATTCAAAAAAACATAAACGCGAATTAGGTACCTACGTTTTTGAAGTCGGTTAAAAAACAGCTCACAAGCACCCATTTGCCCAAAAAACACCAAAACACTTCACCAATATTCATTCGCGAAAGTAATTTGTAAAAACAGACGTGGAATTGGTTCGCCAAATTAATTGGGTCGTTAAATTTAGAACACGCGATTTCGAAATACGAATAATTGATTCAAATATTTACGCGGGCCAGATACAGACGATTGTTTGCACAGATAATAAATCGAGAATCGAGTTGGAATCGATTTGATTTGAGTGGCGATAATAAATTGGGTGTACGAATAGCACACGGGAGCAAATAATTTTAATTAGTTTATCTGTTGGTACAGTGTGTTTGAGTTGGATGTACTCCTAATCCAGCGAGAGAGTTAGTTATAGGGTTATATACAAGGTTGATAAAAGCGAGAGGCATTAAATGAAACCACATATTTATTGTTTCCAGGCTACACAACTATAAACAGATCAATCGGAGCAATAGTTTAGCCACAGGATTTTTTTAAAGTTTTTTCTCACTACGTACACGCTGTATCGCAGCTTATTGCCGACTATAGCCGGTCGGGGTCATTTACCACATGCTCGCTGTAGCCGCCCGGTACAAAGAGTGATAACATTTTTTCGCTATTTAACTTGTTTGAAAAAAGTAGTTTCGTATACTTGTCGTAAACTCTTTTTTACTAGTTTCGGATTAACTGTAGGCACTTATAGTATATGTGGTTTCATTTTTAATGCCTCTCGCTCTTATCAACTCTGTTTAAGGAATGTATGTCTGTCGAGACGGGGGCAAAGAGAAGATCGGCATAATTGTTAATCTGATATTTTCCGAAGAAAAGAGGGCAACCCAACGCATTGATAGAAAAGGTACCTCCTTATGGTGCTAGTCGTTTGGCACCAAAGAACAGATCAGTAAGTAGCGCTGATAACTTCAAGCGTAAAGGCATATTTAATATCGGTTTTCGGCTCCGACAGCTCGTTTGCTCCAAATGCTCAAAAGAAAGCGACGACAGTACTAGCTTCGTACATGGCAATAAATCCTCAATTTCCTACCGTTTAAACGTCCCTAAGGATCTCGCTGACTCAGGAGCGCCGTAATGCGGTCTCGTGATAAATTTAGGTCTTTTAGGAGTATTTAAGACCTCTACAACAGAGTAAAAAGAGGATAGATCAAATGTTTTTTTTTTTATGATATAGGAGGGCAAACGAGCAGCCGGAGCCCTTTTCATGACTACCGACGCCCGCAAACATCCGCATAGAGGCTGTACAGATGCGCTGCCCTCCCTTCTCCCCCCACCTCCGTGGGCCACCGTGTGTCACCTGTGTCATCTGAAGGACGATTAGCTCAGTACGCAGCGAGTGTCCCGTGAGCGTAGGCAAGTCCAGAGTTAGCGACGCCAAGTCATTTTTATCTTAAATAGCTTCTTCTTCGCAAACACTATTTATGCCACGCAGCTTCAATCCCGTAAATTTCTATCACGGGTCTTCACGCGCGTACAATGTACATGTCAAACAATATGTCATGGGAACCATTCGCGTGTTTTGAGGCCAAAAGTAAACGCTAATGTTCGCGGATATTGATTATCATTAACACACTACCATACATTTGACACATTGATAGTATATCTAATATGTAAAATTCTCGTGTCACAGTTTTCGTTGCCATACTCCTCCGAAACGGCTTGACCGATTCTCATGAAATTTTGTGAGCATATTGAGTAGGTCTGAGAATCGGCCAACATCTATTTTTCATCCCGATATTCCCACGGGATCGAAAGTTACGCGGGTGAAACAGCGGGGCGCAGCTAGTGACAGAGATAATACTGTATTAGAGACACATAAATGACACAAATGACACATGTGGTATATGACACACATGAAGTTTCTATGTGGCTTTTGCAAGAGTTGAAATTCTACACAAATTGAGTACCTTAGCTTAGTTACAATGACATAACTTGTCATATTATATTTAGTTTTTGAAGTAAAAGTTCTACACGCACACCTGACTTGGGAAATAAGCAGCTGGCTAGAGCGTTACGATAAATCACACATCGGGCGAGGCTAATGGAAGTTGTCATTCAAATTCAAATTCGATTTAAGTGAAACTATTTTTGTGTTAAAATAAATATCATATGACATGTTATGTCATGTAACTACGGTAATTAATTTGTGTATTTAATCAATAATTAAGTTTTACTTCAGTTGTGTGGTCTAAAGCACATACTTTTTTAATTACAAAATAGTTTCACTTAGATCGAATTTCGATATACGGACGATTTTCAATAGTGTTTCGTCCTTCTACCGTCAGCCCAGATCCATTCGACTAAATAAAAGCAAGGAAACATAAAACAAGATACATCTCGGAGCCTATCTCAGCTATTAGTCAGGAAACTCGGGGAGCGGGTTTATCATCTCCCCTAATGAAAATACTCCCGCCCGCAACACCGGGGGAGTTGAGCCCCCCAATCACATTAGCTCCCACTTGCACCCACTCCGACAAGTTCAGATTGGATTCCAATATGGCTTTCATAACTTTTGGACCTGATGTATCATGTAGTAAACATAAGTATGTGTGTGTGTGTGAAGGGGTGAATGTGTGAGGTTTTTTCTTGGAGTTTGATCTGTAGGAAAATTTTAAGGCAGGGGTATTACAAGCATAAAACAAAATCGCTTTCCGCAGTATGTCTGTATGCTTAAATCTTAAAAATTGCGCAACCGATTTTGATGTGGCTTTTTTAATAGATAGAGTGATTCAAGAGCAAAGTTTACATAATAACTCCATTTTTGAAGTCCGAAATGGACGCGGGAAAAGCTGCGGGGGGAAGCTAGTAAAATGATATAAGGTGTAAAAAAAGGTT
>LUGF01002453.1:0-10544 GCA_001625245.1 Calycopis cecrops
TTCCAAGAAAAACGGCAACCACCATCGAATTCAGGAAGTCAAGCTGACGTGGTAGGGTTGTGTACACGACGAAACATGTGTACTTTAATTATTAGATTAGCGTAAACGTAATAGTATAGATTTGACTATGTCCTAATATGTAAGCCCTTTAAAATGTAAGAGATTTTGTCTAAAATACTGTGTGTACATGTATTCGTATATTGTAATATTATATAATCATTATGTAAGCTTTAAAATGTAAAATATTAGGTTAAACTTGTGAATAAAGAAAGTTTGAGGGGTGATAGGGCTATAAACGGAATGACGGGGTTTTTGGGAACCGGAACAATGGGATTCGGAACGGAACAGAGCAAATGACCGGGCTGTAAACCAACGGTGTTTTTGGAAAGTAAACGACGGGTTTCGAAACGGGACAGAGCAAATGACAGGGTCATAAACCGAACAACGGATCGGAAATAACGGGTCCTGGAAAGGGACCACATTATTGTTGCAACATCATTATTGTAGCGGCAGGGATGGATTTCTCTGTATAAAAGACAGGCCCCCCGGCCATACGGCACCTCTCTCGACGCGACCGGGCCACCTGAAGCAACTCAAGAAACAAGAAATCAAGACTGCCCAAAAGCTCTCTCCCCCGGTTCCGCCCTCTGTCGCCCCTCGAGTGTTACCATCTATCTTCAAGACCGCGTTTTATTTAGTACACGCACACCAAGAGCTATCGAAGCGAAGAATCAACACGCATACCATACAGTCCACTGCGCCACGTACGGCCCATTTGGTGTGTCCCGTACAGGTTGCAAATCTGGGGGGCCTTCGGCCCCCCAGATTCGTAACCCTAACCCAAGTTGTCGATCCGATTATGAAATTGGACCAAGTGTTCCGAGTGCAAATAAAATAAAATCCTAACAACCTAACAACTTCGAACCTATCGGGTTAATTTGGGTCTTATGACCCACTATGATTAACTATTACAAGTGGTCGATCCGAGTATAAAATTAGACTTGGATTGGGGATTGAAAATTCGGTGATAGTATTGGATAATTTAGTGTGCAAATTAGTATTTTTGTTATACGGCAAGTAATTTTGTTTTAGAATGCTTATATCTGTGGTATTAACAAGATTTTCGTAGTAAAATTAGATAAATAAAGTCGCTAACTCTGATATATTTTAGACATTTTATTATACTACACATTTAGTTATACAATTATTTAATTTGATAAACAGTCATTTATTTTGATATGCTGGTACATTATTAGTGCATAATTGTTGTTTTCTTAAATTTTTAAATAGAGGTGCAATTAAAAATTCCCCTTAATTTAATGCCTCTCGCTTGTATCAACTCTGTATTGACGCCTATATATATCGGCATAAACGTTATACTTCTTTATACTCCTTACTCCTCCTCCCTTCATGGGACACGGTTACTATCAGTCAACTTTGTATATCAGTTTGTAAACTGCACGAAACGCGACAGCACAGCTGTCACTTTACGCCGGTGTCGTTTAAGGGAGAAGTACCTCCCCGGTAGTGCCGCAGCGTGGCAATATCTCTTACCGAAAAAATATTTGTTAAATAAAAGGTTGACAAAACTGACAGGCATTAAATGAAACCACATATTTAATGATATGTTTTCAGGTTACACAACAAAAATTAGATCAATCAGAGCAATAGTTTAACCACAAGATTTTTATAAAGCTTTTTCTCACTTCGTTTACTGTATCGTCAGCCGTCCCATCCAGGGTTAGAACTGAACAACTTCTTTGTAAAAAGTATTTTCGTATACTTCTCATGAACTTGTTTTTAATAGTTTTATATTAACAGTAGGCACTTATAAAAATCGAGAGGCACTAAATGAAGTTGTATATTTCCGTTGTCTAGTATCCGTAACGTAATTCCTACTAGAATAACTATTCGACGTAACTGCATGTACTCACACGTACTACAAGTACGAGTAATTTCAGTAACTTCAAGGAGCTTATCTCTGAAGTATGTACGGAGAAAATACTGAGCTCGTATTCGTATGTGCTTCAGATGTACATATTATGTATAATTTAATTCAAAACCGTATCGGTATTCTACTAATATTATAAATGCAAATGTTTGTATGTTTGTTTGTTTGTTTGTTTGTTACTGCTTTACGCAAAAACTGCTGAACCGATTTTCATGAAATTTTGCACACACATAGAGGGTAACTTGGATTAGCACATAAGATAGTTTTTATCCCGAAAAAATGTTCCTATGGGAGTGTCAGTGAATGATTTTCTATTTTAACTTCAGCTAGTAATTTTATAAAGAGAAAGTAGTTTTGTAAGCTGTCCACTGCTCAGTTAAGTACTAGGACGACTGAGTAAAAAACTTTTCCTTGTAGAAAAGTAAATATATTTTGTAAAAACACAAAACACAAAATACAAACTCCACACAGACAACGTAAATTGTAATATGTGCCTCGTCACTCGTGCCCCACTCACAGAATTGTTCTGCGAGGGAACTTTGAAAATTCAAATTTCGAATAGTCATGTTCCGGCTCTTCTCTAATGGCGACTGGCAAACTTTAAATTTAAACGTGGAACGCGGAACTTTAGCGAGGGCGGGAATAGACGGATAGTCGAATAAGATTACGATTTCTAGTTCACGTTTGCGACTAAATATATTTATTTTTATTTGCATAAGACACAATACGTACCTAATAAAAACAACGTAATAAAAAAAATTAAGAAGAATTACCTAACAGGGACGCCAAGACTAATATGAGACGCGACGAAGACGACAGAATGTGAGGACAAAGTCTCTAAAATAGTGAAACAGAAAAAGAAATAGAAAGAGAACGAGAGAAAATCCAAATGAAAAAAGAGAAACAGAGATGGAGAGAAAGAGAAACGAAATAATTTATTATGTTTCGTCGAAAGTTTCCTTTTTAAATCGTGCATATTATTTCCTTTAAATAAATGGAAATGTTTTTGAATTTCTTGCAAATAGGTATCGGAGTATTTGTTGTTACACTTATACACAAAAAGTATTATCGAATCTGGATGAAACTTTGCCTAGATATGGAATAACAACAATACCTTCTGTTCCGATATAATAATATGAAATATTAAATTGGGGTTTACAAACAGCTGAAAACTGTAGCTATCTATAATTTTATGTAATTAGTAGGTAGATAATATTACACACGCAATTTGTTAAAGTTTTGGTACAGATGCTAGTGCATGCAAGTGGCGAGGTCTGAAACGTGAACTGTCCAACAGCTGAAGGAGGCGCGGCCGCAGGGCGAACGAGGCTAGTGGGTCACCACACAAGTGATCTCGCGCTTTGTACGTGACCGCCTGTTTCACTACAACTTTTTATTTCAGAAATACAACAGAACGACTGAGAGTGAGACGACTGGGGAGTGGAAAAAAATGGTAGTGTTTTTTACTTTGTAAGTTACTTTGTTGACATTTTTGTTACATTTGTCTGTTACTACCAAGGACCTGTTTTTTCACGATATAGAATTAAAGTAATAGCTATGTTGTCACGTTTGGTGCGGCGAGTCAATTGCTGGTAGCCTATTGTAGTGGTTAACGGAAAGAGGGCAACATTTCTGCATGCCTCTATGCACGAGGGCTTATTATGGGTTGTGGTACAACATAAGGCTCTCCGTTAGACCCTTTTATATTAAAAAAACGATATGACCCAGGGCTTGGTGTCCCGGGAGCACATACTTCGCCTCCGGGTCTACAATTCCGGAGGTGGCGCGTACGGAAACGGCGTCCTAAAGGCTCAGACGAGGGAGTTTTGTCCACGGACAAAAATGTATGCAAATACTACTAGTACAAAAATACTACTAGTACTTTTAATCCCAATCATTTGCATTACTCCATACAGTTGTAAGCGATCTATTTTAGCGGACAATAAAGTCCGCGGACAAAAATCCCTCGTCTGCGCAGGCCTTTATGAGATAAATAAATCGTTTTATCATAGAAAGGGTCAAATAATCACGCCAACAAACATCCGTACAGTTGTTTTGAACATGTGTAGCCCCCATTTCCTTCTTCTCTATCTTCCAATAAACCATCAGAAACCAACACCGCACGAAACGCAACTGCGCAGCACTTTGTGGCAGCATCTGGCGAACCAAAGGTACCTCTCTGGTCGTGCCACTCAACTCTGCTGCAATGAACCTCTTAGTAAGTTAGTCTGATATCCATATAATGGTCTATATTTAGAGTAGCCTTGATTTCGTAGTTTAGTAGATGATTGTAATAGGCAAGCTTACGTGAGGCCTTTTCATTTAAAAAACGTCTTATATCCTGGAAACATGACTCTAAAGATTTCCTCCAGCAATGAAAATGATAATAAAAGTGTTAGCTGCACGTCACAAGCACAAGTTTCCCCGCCATTTGCGCTCCCGTTTTGTTCCCAACAATGTTAAAACTCTCAGGAGTTTCCAAGAAATCCGGAAGGCGTTCCATGCATAAACAAATACAAGGCCTTGGTGTTAAAATAACCTGCAAGTTGGCGTTCAAATCGCCTATTCTGATGGTAACAGCTTCGACAAGCACTAATGTAGGGTGGCTGTCATTTTGTTCTTGTAATGGACTTTCCTGTAATAGAATTAATACTTTACTGCGCTTACGTTACTTACATCTTTTGTGCACCTTGTTAATTCTTCATTCTTAAGGAGTAATCTTCGCTTCATCCCTAGCGTTGACACAAAGGATTTCTTGTCGTTCATCAGATTAGATTTCAGTAAGAGGTAGTGCCACACTGCAAGCTTGGACGTAGCCGAATTGGGCCGGCACGACCGGGGAGGTACCTCTCGCTTACACGAGACTGGCGTAAAGTTACAGCATTTCGTGTGGTGTGTAAGTAGCCGGTGGTCCATGGGGGTAGAGAAAGGAGGGCAGCTCATCTATATAGCCTCTATGCGGATGTCTATGGGCGTCGGTAGTAATGAAAATGGCTCCGACTGCTCGTTTGTCACCCTATACCATAAAACAAATTTTGATGAGGATTTAATTTAGCAGCGTCCTGTGGCTGACAGATCCGGGGCACCTTAATTAATGGGAACGATAATTCCCGGAGAGTATAAGTTGGTACTTCGCTTCATTCAGCCGCGAGTTGTACATTACTTTCATTGTCCCACTAACTTTACACATTCACCAGCCTGAATGCAAAGTCGATGATGATACGTTATTCTATTACTACGCGAGGGCAGGAAAGTAAGAAATGACCTCAGCTGAGCTTTGGCCTACAAACGTGATTTTTTATTACTTTATCTAGGTATACTACTTTCCTACCTGACGAGTAACGAGAGAGCAGTGGGACGAAAGTAGAAGTTTTCCGCCAGAAAGAAAAGCTCAAGTCTGGTAATTGTTAAAGATTTATAGCGTTGGGGTTTATGGAGCCCTAATTAACAAGTGATTGCTTTGTTTTAGATAAAGAAAATTAAAATAATCGCGATATTAATAGTTCCCAATATTGTCCTATAAATAACACTTAAAGAGTAAAAATAAATGTATGTATGTATGTATATTTGATTGATATACAACATTTTATAATCTTAATTGATGATGATGATGATTCCTCCGTCAACTACTGAAGATCTCATTGAATGACATTAATGATAGCAAAAACGGAATCTCCTTTAATAAAGGACCAAAAGTAAATACTCTAAAATATTTCATTCAATGGATTATAATTCCTTACCGTAACTTAGCTCAATCTGTAAAAAAATAAGCATCTTTAAATCTAAATATATTTTAACATAATCATCATAAAACTATACATATTTGAAACGAAACCATTTCAATTAATTAACTTATATCAAATTTTAAATCATCTAAAACTGTATAATTGAGCATTTGTTTCTGTGTTTGCCTTAAATAGTTTACTATATTAGCGGTCTCTTGTAAGAGACATTTGTATCTTAATGATCTCAAATTATTTGAGTCTAAACCTAGTCTAGATACAGTCTCACTCGCCACCAACAGCGTTGTCCCCCTATCGTAGTTGTAACAGTAACAAAAGCTATTACCTTGCCGAGGCGACTTTCTAACTCGTAGAAAATGACTCGGATTATCCGCCACACGCTCCAAATATGCTCACTCACTTTATGGCTAAATATTCCCACCTTATTATCCGTGCTTTTATTATTTTCAAAATATAGATTGTAAAGTTTTCCTTCTAGTAGTGAAACTGAGATTGATTGTGAATTAGGGTACATTCAGTAGCGTATGCTAGTTGCAGTCCGTGGCCATGTCTGCGAGCGGCAGACATCCTGGGCGGCCTCCTGTCCGAGGGACTGACAAGGTTAAGGTGGCGACAAGTGGCTCGTAGCGTTCTGAAGGAGGCCATGTCCAGCGGTGGACGTACTCCAGCTGATGTTGATGATGATGACGATGACGTCATGAAAATGTTACTAGTTCGGGTCGGGATCGAGCCGAGACCACTTGACCCACAATTCAAGTGCCACTGAGTACAACTGAGATATTAAAGCTGCTGTAAGATATTTACATGTAATTTGCTTGTACCTACCTATTTACACAGTTGATCAATAAATAATTATTAACGAATGTTAATTCCAAATAAACATGTGTAAATAATATTTTAATCAACTGATAAAGGATTAAACCTGTTTTGAAATGTAATATTAATTAATGTACGTACGGACGCAAATGTTGCGTTTAATTTTATTTATTGTATCTTTTATAGTCAAGTCATCAAGTGCGGTACATTTTTCATCAGACTCGATTGTGAATAAGATAGTTCTTGCTTCGGAATAGCACGTAGATAATATTTTTCAAAAATGTGAGGCACCTCTTGTGATAAAAAGCTATTAAAAAAAAGAAAAGTAACAAATTGTCGAGAAAGGTTTTTAAAAAATCTAAATGATAAATAAAAATATTGTAGAATAAAAATATCCTAGTCTGTATCTCAAATCATAGAACTATAGGATCATTTTCAAAATATTTTTAAAAAAATAACATAGTCACCATTGTTAGACGGCCAACAAGTCGTTCACCATCACACCACTGCACTCTAAATGCCTACCGCTGCAGGTTGAAGACGTCATTATGTTCATCACAGAACAAAGTATTGTAGAAATTGAAAAAGCTCATAAAATTGACACAATCTTTTTTTATAGTATGGGGGCCAACTAGCAGTCGGAGCCCTTCTCAGGAATACCAACGTCCATAGACATCCGCATAGAGTTTGTACCGACGCGTCCTTCGTCCTCCCACCTCCATGGCCCAACAATCCCTAGTATTTATTCGTCGTTTATTTTAATATTTTGTTCCGCAAACATTATTCGTTCCGTATCCGGCTCGTGTTCGCTCCACGTAAATACGTTTTAACTGTTTTTATTACGCGGGTAACGCCTAACAGCGTCCATCCAAATATTTCCCGTTTTTACTCGTCATCGTTGTTACCTTTTATTTTTATTTTATTGATTTATTTACAGGATTTTAAATACGGGATACATCTTTAACTGAGTAATTTTTTTTGCGATTGTAATGTCGTCCTTTTAAGTCGGTTAGATTTATATAGGTATATGATATTATTGAGATTTAGATTTTTAGACGATATAAGTTATCGTCAAAAAAATCTAAATTATACACTGTTAACAACAATAATAATTTAGGTTATTATTCTGAATTAGTAGACATTTTTTCATACATTTACAAAAAACCGGCCAAGTGCGAATCTGACTATTGCGCGAAGAGTTTCTTACCATTATCTATAAAAAGGCAAAAATGATGCCTGTTCTATGGAAGCCCCTCTTAAATATCTGTTATTAATTATATTTTTTTTTTCTAAAAGTGAACTTAATATTAAATAAATATTCTGTGAATATATATTTATTTTTGTTACCGTTATTGATATCGAGAAAAAGACGAGCAAAACAATCACCAGAGTTGTGTGAGATCTCCATTAAATATTAATTTAATATCTTTTTAGTATTTGTTGTTATAGCGGCAACAAAAATACATTATCTGTGAAAATTTCAACTGTCTAACTCTCACGGCTTAGAAAGTACCTGGTGGCAGACAGACGGACAGTGAAATCATAGGGTTCCGTTCTACCCCTTGGCTAGGGACTTAGTGAGCCCTTAAGAGGTTTACTTATGGATAGCAGTTTACGGTTTGAAAAGCATGTAGGTACATAATACTGTTAAAAGTTGCTTCTATAAACCAAAGATTTTGTACCAAATTAAGCCATTTTTAAAGGACGATTTGCGGCTGCGATTAACTGAGTTTTTAGTATTATCCAAACTCAACTACATGGATGCTGTCATTGGCTCACGTATATTAGCCCGAACACAGAAACTGATACAAAGAGTACAGAATGCCTGTGCTCGGTTCTGTTTCAGTGTTCCATTAAGAGCCCATATAACACCTTTTCTTAACAGACACTCCATACTTAAAATGAAACATCGCCGTAAGCTACATTTAGCATGTTTATTGTTTGGTATCCTAAAATACAAGCAGCCGACGTATCTTTACGAGAAGCTGACGTGGATGTCTGAGCAGAGCTCCCGCCGACCTCGCCAGTGTGCGAAGCAGCTCTCAACCGAACGCCATGCTACAGCAGCTTTTAGAGGAAGTTTCCGTTACACAGCCTCCAAATGTTGGAATAACATACCTCCACCTATAAGGAACCTGCAACATATTCACACTTGTAGAAATAGATTAAAAGAATTTATTTTTCAACATCAGAAAAACGAGGAGGCATATAAAATGGACACTAGTGCTTTTTAAATAGTATGTTGAACAATGACATAATTATTATTATATTGTGATTACTTACTTGCCCTCGTAGGGCATCTCTTCTACCCGTGCCGCATGTGCTTCACTTCTATCTTTTGAAACTTTACTATATAGCCGTATAGGAATACTTATCTAATTATGTATTACTTTTACTTATTCCAAAAGTTAGCGTATTAGTACGCTACTCAAATACAGCTGAATACTTTCTGATGTTATAATTATTTCTTTAATTCTATTTTTTCCTATATTGTAATGTGCATAAAATGTATGTCTTGTTGTGTATGTATCATCTTATGTATGTATATCCTGACACAATTTATAATGTTAGCACCTTCATGTGATTTATGTCGATATATAAGTGTTATATTTTGTAAATGATATATTTAAAGTTATAAGTAGTAATTAGAGTATAAGTAGTGTACCTGTTTCGTGGCTTCACTAAATGGCCCCAACGGAAGACCAGTGCTGGTGAGAATCGGCAAATACTGAGTTGGGACCAATTTGTGATATATAGAGCTGATTAGGTAGTTAAGTTTAAAATGTATATTTGTATTCATATATCACAAATAAACTAGTCTTTCTTTCTTTCTTTCTTGACGCAAAATATCATATTGGTAGGTACAAAGTAGTACAAAAAAGTTATCTGGTTTTTATGTCATTTGTAATTATGTATTTAACATTAACAACTAATATAGACTGGTACGCATGCAGAAACAAGCTGCAGCTGATTAAACCTTTTATAAACTTGTTATTCCGAGGAAATCATTGCATAAATCTACAAAACGGACCGCTCACATTCAAACGTAGATATGAAATACCTCCCAATTCGTTACGAAGGTACCTCTCACTCGAGACTGGACCCTGCCGGGCCCAGTTAGGGTCGCTATTGGCGCGGGCGGAGGCTCCCAAGGCACAGCCTATCGGTATGCCATCAGCACGAGGGAGCGGCGGGTCGCGGTGTCAATCAGGCCCCAGATAGGTTTGTTGAAATGTCCTAGCGCTGATCGATAGGCCTGTATCTAGCGTGTATCGGGTATTTTACTGCCTAGCAATTGTTTTAAGAAGATTGCATTGTATTGTACTCTTTGCCACCCCGATAGGAAACTGGCGGCAAAATAGATGATAGTGTCATTAAAATAATCATTTATTAATTTGTAATAGTCCCACATTATTTCATCATCCTCTCGGCACCATTCCCTATTTGTACAGGAATTTGTAAACAAGCACAGAATCATCAATATTAGGAGGACTGTAATTGACACACTCCTCACACTCCTCACACTCCTCACACGCTCTCTCACCTAAGTAACAACTCTGTTGAGTTTACGAATATAACTTCATCTCGAGAAGCAGGTTATCATTTCTTCTGACATCAGCTACTCATACTCAGCATTACTGGCCAAAAAGTGTCTAACTACACACACATACACACTACATGCATACATGCAGCTGAATTGGCGCTATCATGGATGTACCTCTGCCTCACACGATGCCAACGAAAATAAAGCTGTGATCTCGTGTTTCGCACGGTTTGTCAATAGCCGGTGGCCCATAGAGGGGGGAGGAGGAAGGAAGGCAACGCATCTGTATAATCTCTATGTGGATGCCTGTGGATGGCCTCGACTGCTCGTTGGTCCTCCTATATTATTAAGAAAACCTACTTTTCATTCTTCTTGCTCTACCATTGGATATAAAAAGTGCAAAGAATCTGAACTCTTTTAAAAACCTCATCAAAAGCCATTATTTAAATTTATGCTGACATTGACTGGCTGCTGACAGACGTAATATTTT
>LUGF01002453.1:12122-24952 GCA_001625245.1 Calycopis cecrops
TTATGTATGTATATCCTGACACAATTTGTAATGTTAGCACCTTCATGTGATTTATGTCGATATATAAGTGTTATATTTTGTAAATGTTATATTTAAAGTTATAAGTAGTAATTAGTGTATAAGTAGTGTACCTGTTTCGTGGCTTCACTAAACGGCCCCAACGGAAGACCAGTGCTGGTGAGAATCGGCAAATACTGAGTTGGGACCAATTTGTGATATATAGATCTGATTAGGTAGTTAAGTTTAAAATGTATATTTGTATTCATATATCACAAATAAACTAGTCTTTCTTTCTTTCTTTCTTAACGCAAAATATCATATTGGTAGGTACATAGTAGGACAAAAAAGTTATCTGGTTTTTATGTCATTTGTAATTATGTATTTAACATTAACAACTAATATAGACTGATACGCATGCAAAAACAAGCTGCAGCTGATTAAACCTTTTATAAACTTGTTATTCAGAGGAAATCATTGCATAAATCTACAAAACGGACCGCTCACATTCAAACGTAGATATGAAATACCTCCCAATTCGTTACGAAGGTACCTCTCACTCGAGACTGGACCCTGCTGGGCTCGGTTAGGGTCGCTATTGGCGCGGGCGGAGGCTCCGAAGGCACAGCCTATCGGTATGCCATCAGCACGAGGGAGCGGCGGGTCGCGGTGTCAATCAGGCCCCAGATAGGTTTGTTGAAATGTCCTAGCGCTGATCGATAGGCCTGTATCTAGCGTGTATCGGGTATTTTACTGCCTAGCAATTGTTTTAAGAAGATTGCATTGTATTGTACTCTTTGCCACCCCGATAGGAAACTGGCGGCAAAATAGATGATAGTGTGCTAACAGTCAACACATTGTCATTAAAATAATCATTTATTAATTTGTAATAGTCGCACATTATTTCATCATCCACTCGGCACCATTCCCTATTTGTACAGGAATTTGTAAACAAGCACAGAATCATCAATATTAGGAGGACTGTAATGGACACACTCCTCACACTCCTCACACTCCTCACACTCCTCACACTCCTCACACTCCTCACACTCCTTACACGCTCTCTCACCTAAGTAACAATTCCGTTGAGTTTACAACTTCATCTCGAGAACCAGTTTATCATTTTTCCTGACATCAGCTACTCATACTCATCAGCAGTACTGGCCAAAAAGTGTCTAAGAGGTACACACACATACACACTACAGCCGAATTGGCGCTACCAAGGATGTACCTCTGCCTTACACGATGCCAACGTAAAGAAAGCTGTGATCTCGTGTTTCGTACGGTGTGTGAATAGCCCGTGGCCCATAGAGAGAGAAGGAGGAAGAAGGTAACGCATCTGTATAATCTCTATGCGGTTGTATTTGGATGGCTCCGACTGCTCGTTTGCCCTCCTATACTATTAAGAAAACCTACTTTTCATTCTTCTTAATGTAACTTATACGTATACCTAATGGTGATTATTTATCTAACTAAACATTACGCGTAATGTCAAAACAGCATTACAATATTGTAACAGTTCCACCTCCGTGCTGCAGGAGGTCTGTCCGGTGTCCTTCCACTCGGTGATCGGATAATTCAGATAATTTTGAAAGGTTTTGTTAAATTCCGATCAAAGCGATATTCGCATTGGAACAAATTATTATTTGACTCGCCGGCCTCTCGGCACAATGCTAGCAACATAATATATTGGACTACATTTTGAGGTTCTACATTTAAAGTAATAGTTGTAAATCCATTGCGGATTTGAAGGGACGAGAGGACTGGGTCAACTGGTTGATGGTGTTATGGAGTTGACTGATCTTGTCGGTCAGTCAGGTGGCAAAAACAGCTTTTTAATTCTTTATGTTGAAGGTTAAGATCCTCTTTAGGTCACTGAGACAGTGAAGTGCTTAGTAGTAAAATATAGTGACGCAAAATTTTATAAATTAAACAAAATACGATTGAATTAATTAGGCCAGATAAAGTATTTTGAAAGTTACTAAATCCTCAAATTTTCTTTTCTCAAAAACGTCATGTTATTGTTTCTGAAAGGGGAACTATTTCAAGATTTGAATTTGTACAAAATTGTTCAATTAGAGAAAAGTTGCATAATTATCTAGGGCATTTACTACAACAGACGAGATATGAAGTACAGCTAATAATGATGGGGAAAGTTGCTGGAAAAAGAAAAGTTGGGCGGTGAAAGAAGTCGAGGCTAAGAAACATCAGAGAGTGGATAGGCAGTAAGTGCTGCATAGCTATTTCAGTTCGCTGAAGATAAGAAAAAATACTAGTTGGAGAGTTGGAGACCTAGTTGGAGAGGCACCCCAGAAGAAGAAAAATTGATCTAAATTAATATTTGACACTAATTCAGGATAAACCAGAAACATTCGCTGATACCCCCTTGTAACAATTGACAGCCATGTAAACGTTTTGTAACAGCCATACAGCGACGCATGAGGATCAATTGTATTGTGCAAAAAACATTCAACTCGGTCAAACTTCACCATCTTTATACTTTTTAATAACACAGGAAAACGAAGCTGCTCCATATTACCGGCATCACACCCGTAGCAGAATACACAAGTCGAATATTGGGTCAACTCGCTATTCAGCCGACAATGGCATTGTCACCGCTAGCCGGCGTTACAAATAGATTCAGTGGCAGATAATTGGTGGCCGGAGATTAGCGCCGCCATCTTGAGGTGCCACCGCGCCACAAGATGGCGGATGTAATCGCATATTACGCTTCACTTTACGTTAGAAGTGAATAAGCTGATTATAAAGGTATATTTAAATATTTTACTTGCTAAAATCAGACAAGGATAAACGTCGAAATAAAAAGTAGTTTAATTAACAACGATATGCTTATCTAATCAATGAAGGTAGTTTTGAATTATATTGTGGCGAGTGACATTCAAGTAGACGCCAAAAAAGTATAATAGCTTGCACCCACGTAGAGATTTGTATAAAATATATTTTTTCTTGTTAGTCGTTTCGGCTTCTTGACATATTTTTGTGCTAACAAAAGACAAGCTAATGGTGTGCCTACGGCAGCATGGAAATTTCAATGCAGGTATTGAAAAAAAATAGGTAATAGAAGTAGTCTACCTACATGACTCTATAATATGAAAATAAAAAATCGAAGAGATTTCAACTGGGCGTCTAAGTACAATTTTTTAGTAAAAAAAAAACCAAACGTCGATACAAAAAATAAATGACATTCCATGATCGAATTTATATTAATTTTAATTAATTTTATATAATTCTATTGGATATTATATGGAATACTAGCTATGCCTCTCGGTTTCAATCGAATCACTGCAGCGCCATCTGCCGAGATGATTTTCCATTTTGAGCATTCTTAAATTTTCTTCGACATACACAAAAAAATTCGTCAAAATCGGTCCAGTCGTTTAGGATTCAGTGACACATACACGCACTTGCAAGAAATCCTGTCCTACTTCCTACTAATATTATAAACGCGAAAGTTTGTATATTTGTTTGTTTTTTACTCCTTCACACAAAAACTACTGACTGATTTTCGTGAAATTTGGCACACACATAGAGGGTACCTAACTTGTCCTGAAAAAATGTTCCTATGGGATGCCATGGAATGATTTTCTATTTTCCACTGGATCGAAATTTACGCGGGTGAAACAGCGGGGCGCAGCTAGTATATTATCGTAGAAACAAAGATAGAAGATAGTAGAAGAAATATATCTTCTACAAATCTATACTAGCACTGAAGCGACTTACGCCACTCTTTCACTAATAGAAAGCTACATTCACTTCAAGTAACATGGACAGTATTTTATTACTATTCAACAATTTTTATTTCTACCCTCTATGGGCGTCGGCTAGTATTCTTATAATCAGCTGACCCAAATTTCAAATTACTCTATTCTAAAACGAAAGGGATGTAATATTTTTTTTTGATTACGCAGGGAAAATGCTTTTATGCACTGTCCAACCGGTCTTGGGTGGACCGGAAGGGTGTGTCGGACTCGGCACGAATTTCGTGCCACTACCGACTAAAAACCACTGCGAGAGCCTTCGGCCGCTATGGTGGAGTGCCCCGGATTTGGTAACAACAGGACACTCCAGCGACTGGCCGGCCTCAACTTGTGGGCCGGTCTTCAACACAGAAGGGGGTCATTTCGGCTAATTAAAATAACCCCAGCGACAGTGTAGCTTTAGTTTCAGGGTCAGGTACCCATCCTGTACCCAGCTACTAATTTTTCATTGTAAGAGGCGCTTTTGCTTTATAACCATATATATTATATATACGACATATTTGAAACCTAATAATAATGAATAATAATAATAATGTTCTCCCAGCCGATTTCGGCTACGGCGGCCGTCTCTATAGAGACGAGCCAGATGAGCAGGACATATTATAGTGCACAAGTTTGCGCGCAGACACAAGTGCACTATCTATTCCCTCATTCTCATATTCCGATGGGACGGCAATCCGACACGACCGGTAAGAAATCAGGTGCAGGACCGACGGCTTAACGTGCTCTCCGAGGCACGGGGGTGTACCACCGCCAACTTCCTGACTCCGAACTGTTATTAGAAATTGAAAAATCCCAATAACAATTTTTGGTCCGACCCGGGATTCGAACCTCACGTCTGTGGTTGAACATGCTTACCACTAGACCACGAGGCAGTCAGTTTAAACCTAATGGTGATGATGGTTGAGACCAAACTTTTATTTTCCCCACTCTGATATCTAAATAAGCCTTTGTATGTCTGTCGTGTCTATAATTTCGCATTACGAAACATTGCGACTACATCTATTGTGTAGTGTGACCACAATTCAATTGTTTCGTTAAAATATTTCCTAAGTGATTATTGTTATTAAAAACCGTTTTGGTCCTAATTGGTCACTTGAATTATGCTCAATGCATTTATTCCTGGCTTCCATTATTCTGTCGCAACGCTGACATCTACGTAATGAGTAGTTAATTCACCAAGTATGGAGTCAGGTGATAGTTGGACCTTTGTCGGCATGTCCGGTGATTACAGTTAAATAGGGTCGCCATGGTCGGCAATTAACTTAGGACCATACATCTATTGCGATATTAGGTTACTTGTCGCAAGATTTACAAAGTTTATGCGATAATTTATGCTGTGATAGCTATTAAACTATTTTAACGGATAATATCAATAATATACCTAGATAGTTGCAGGTTTTTATAGTACGTAGATCTCTCTATATACTTAGTCGTATTGATCGCTATCCTTTGTAGATATTTTATTTGACTTTCTAATCTTACTATGACTATGATGTAATGTAGGTGAAACTTGTAAAGTATCTAAACTGTACATATAGTACGAAGTCAAAATTTGCATGATACTATTAGATACTAAAATGTAAATAATCATGTTCTCGTAGCCGATTGCGGCTACGAGAACATGATTATTTGGGACGAGACATCTCCGCAGGACATAGTATAGTGCACAAGTGTGCGCGCTGACACAAGTGCACTCTCTGTTCCCTCATCCTCATATTCCGATGGGATGGCAGTCCGACACGACCGGAGAGAAATCAAGCGCAGGACCGAGGGCTTTATGTGCTCTCCGAGGCACAGGGGTGTAACACCGCCAACTTACTGACTCCGGCCTGTTATTAGAAATTGAACAATCCCTATAAGTCTTTGGTCCGACCCGGGATTCGAACCCGGGACCTCATATTTGTTGTTGAACATGCTTACCACTAGACCACGAGACAGTCTTTATGTTGCATGTAGCAATAAAATCCTTCGAGTTAATAATTTTACGTAGTAAAAACATTTAGTCCATTCATCCGTCCTATTCCTAGTGTGAGCGAGTGTCCTGAGCTTCGCAGCAGTGTGGCCACCCTACAGAACCCGGTATTGGACTGGTTGTAAGAATGATAGGCAGATAGTGGTTAATTTAGTTGTGTCTTGTAGCAGGCGCTTCAATCGTAGTAATGCGCAGGTAATTATCCGGTGCGAGGGGCGTGTAGCCGAGTATTCAATTACCTGAGCCGTGTTAACAATATACTTATTTATATGGAACATGGTTATCATTTAGTGAAATTATATTTCATAATTCATTTTTGGAAAGAAGATTTCACCGATAGTATATTGGTCCACTAGGTCGAGGTACTTACTATATTTCTTTTTGTTGTAAGAAATGCAGTCGAAGAGGAAAGTTCCTGCCACGTTGCACAGACCATAAGCCAAGAAAGAGGTCGAGCGTTTGTTCTTTCTCGAGGTGCACAGGGAAAAGTTCATCACGCCCGTGTGACAACACCTTTTTATTGACGAAGGGAATACATTTACGTATGATACCCAGGAGCCCCTAGATCTATGTCGGACTGGCCTCGGTAACAAGGCCATGTTTCACCTCCTGANNTCCGCCTGCCTCTGAACAGTCCCCATTATGTCCGGTATGGGTAGCACTGCCCGGCATGGTGATCGCAGAGGCATGCAAGCCACCCCTCTCCCCCCCTCACGACAAGGTGGCAGCATCGTCGGGGAGGAACTGTGAACACCTCCTCCTATTTAAATTACTCTATTACGTATACTAACGTTACGTCACTAGAGTCCCTTAGGGTCAATTCACACCAAAAGCGCGGCGAACCGCAGCGAAGCGGAGCGCAGTTTATGTGTCATATGAATTTCAACTTTATTTTCATTACTATAGTACTTATTACCGTATTCTCGCGACTTCTAGAGCATTCCAGCGACTTCTCGCGCATTCCAGCGACTTCGCGGGAATCCGCGCGTCTCGTTCGAGTTTCTCGAGTAAGGTAAGCGCAGCGAAGCGAAGCGACGCGCCCGGTAGGGAAGGCGCGCGGATTCCCGCGAATGCTCGGGAAGTCGCTGGAATGCTCGAGGATTCGCTGGAATGCTTGAGAAGTCGCGGACCTCCGCGAGCCTTGGTATTGTATAGGCAGTCGTACATTTGCACCAAATAAATAAGCATTTCTTCATTCATTTCTAACACTTAATTGTTTCTTTGTGTGTAACACTGTATTAATTACCTACACTGCAAGGAATGAATGCAATTCTCGGGCGCAACAGACGCGAGCGGGGAGCGGGCGCGACGGACCGGATAGTTCCAGCGGCCGCTCGCGACTGCGCGAGCATTCCCGGGAATTCCCGCGAAGTCGCACGGCTCCGATTATGGAATTCCAGCGAAGTCTCGCGCATTCCAGCTACTTCGCGGGAATCCGCGCGTCTCGTTCGAGTTTCTCATGCGATAATAAGTATTATAATAATTGTTATAAAGTTGAAATTCATATGACACATAAACTGCGCTCCGTTTCGCTGCGCTTCGCCGCGCTTTTGGTGTGAATTGACCCTTATTATTATAAAGTTGAAATTCATATGACACATAAACTGCGCTCCGCTTCGCTGCCCTTCGCCGCGCTTTTGGTGTGAATTGACCCTTAATCACGTTTTAATTCACAATCATGTTTGTTCTTAAAGAGTTGAATATGTCGGCGTCTCGAAGTTGAGATAAAAAGTTTTTTCATTCTTATTTTCCATAGACGTATTTTTATGTTAAGACATTTTAAAACATTAGTTAAATATCTATATCTATAGTAGGAATGTTGACAATAATTTATTTGATTAGAACATAGATATCAGAAATAAATTAATATTAATAATAATGTTCTTTCTTTATATCTCTATGGATTAGAATAGTAAACTTTCTAACACCTTTTATAATGAATATTCATTTAAATTTAGTTACATGTTCAGACATGTAACCGAACCAGGAAGAACAGTCTAGTGTTAGCCAATAAGAAGCTATTACATCGTGCGTTCTTCGCTATCTCGCGCACTATCTATCTATCTATCTATTAAATTATGTAAACACCATCTTAAATAGCACAGCAACAAGTTTTAGCAAGCGCTGGAGGTACTCGCTTATGTCATAGCGGTTTACGGGCTCATATTCGAAGCTCTGTTTCCGTATTGTCTAGACGTTGGAGATAAACTTGAATAACCTAACATTCAATTAAAACATTTATTCGGACTGGCTTCACGGGGATTCCCACCGACTCTGGGTGCGATAGGGTAGGTGTGCGGGATTCACAGTTGAACGAATACGAATGAAAACGCCACGGGTGCCACTGGCTGCCTTTCGGAGGTGTTCCAGATCTGTCAGCAACAGGGCAACTCCGCGACTGGTTCGTCCTAAATAGATCGGACTCCTCCAAAAAGAGGTTGATCCTATTGCCTAGATCAGGCCTTCGACCGTGGAACTGCGATGGGGTCATCAGTTTTCCATGCTGACACTGTCCCCTGGAAACGAAGTAAGCAGGCTGAAATCTATCTGGGTCTAACAGGGCAGTGACTATTCTAAAAGTTCAAACACACGAATGGGAATGCGGCCCTAAAAGGTATCGATTCTGTGGATCCCCTGACTTTTCAGTCTCTTGGGTGTCCGGGCAAGGATTTTCTAAAGGACGCTGTTGTCGACCTTCACAACTGACTTTCACAATTTAATTAAGAGGTCACTCAATCAAGACAATGGTCTTAGTCTTAATGGTGAAGACTGAAAAATTAGGCAGCATACATTAGGCAGCGGGTAAAGTTCATTGGATGTAGTAATAAATAAGCTACCTATATCATTAGTTGGTTTCTGCTAAATGTCAAAAGGTGTAAGCTGTATAGTAATTGATTTCACATGGAGTGCGTAATCGCCCCAAATGACTTCAGCCGCCCTACCTGGTGTTGCCAGGTCCTACGTTTTCCCCACAATGTGGGAGATTGCGATGAACAATTGCGATTCCAAAAGTGTTTGTTGTACTTAAAACTAGATGGGCTTCGCGGTTTATCGCGCATCCCTTCGTCCCAAGAGAATCCTTCATTATATTTTGGAATAAAAAGTATTTCTGTGATCGTGTGAAAGGATAACCAAACGTACACACATAGCTATTATCAACTTTAGCATTTGTAATGTTAGTAGAATTTTTATAGCTAAGGTTTTATGGTACTGACAATACTTTGATTTTAGATTATTTTAGATTTTTAATAGTGTGTCATAGATTATGTTTGGCATTACAAACGATACTACTAACGAGGTAATTTTTTACTATGAAGTTTCTACTTCAAATACTTAAAGAGGGAATGATGACGTCACTTCAACTATGGGTTAGTTTCCCAAGTGACCGACTCGAGTACTTTCCCAAGTGACATCATCTTTCTTTTGACTCGGTTCAATGATTTTTTAATTTTATTCCTATTTGCGTAAGAATGACAGTTATGTTTACACATATTTACTTTATACTTATTTATGTATTATATATTTACCTTATACTTATTATGTATTTTATATTTACTTTATTACTGTAGGACTGTATAAGAAAACAGTGAGTGAATCTACCTAGCGAGGGTAAAAATTTCTACGGCATGCAAAGTTTGCTAATTCGCGTAGGATGGTGATTCAGCGGAAAGAATGTAAATCGTAAGTACGAGTGAGTCTACATGCAAGATTGATAAAAGCGAGAGGAATTAAATTAAACCACATATAAGTACTATAAGTGCCTACAGTTAATCCGAAATGATTAAAAATAAGTTTACGAAAATACTTTTTTCAAACAAGTTAAACAGCGAAAAAACATAAATATGTTTTGTACCGGCTCGTACAGCGAATGCCAACCTCGTACGGGGTGATTGACCCCGGCCGGTCATAGTCGGCGATCAGCTGTGATACAGTGTGTACGACGTGAGAAAAAACTTAAAAAATTCCGATGGCTAAACTATTGCTCCGAATGATCAGATTTTTGTCGTGTCGCCTGGAAATTATACACTAAATATGTGGTTTCATTTAATGCCTCTCGCTTTTGTCAACCTTGTATATAAAATTATCGTCTCACAATGTTAGTAACCATACTCCTCCGATACGACTCGGCCGATACTCATGAAATTTTGTGTAGATAGTGTAGGTCTGAGAATCGCTCAACATCTATTTTTCATCTCGATATTTCTACGAGATCGAAACTAATGCGGGCGAAAGAGCGGAGCGTAGCTAGTACTATAATAAAAAAAAGTATTATTTACATACTGGGAGCCTTATATCACTTCTTAAGTATTAAACTACACTATAAAATAAAAAAAAATGTGACATAATCATTTTAAATACGCACCAACTTACAAGCGAGTTTTTTGTAAACTCTGACGACCAGGCTGGCGCAGTGGTACAGGGCTCGGATAAGCGGAGCATGTTGCGCCGGGGGTCGCGGGTTCGAATCCCGCCTTGCTCATGAAAATCTATCTATTGTTATTTCTATAATAAAATTCTTAAATATATAAAATTTCTTAAATTTATAAACCATATTTAATATATTGTCCGTTGTCTAGTACCCGTAACACAAGACCTTACCGTACTTAGCACGGGGCTAGGCTAACGTGGTGAGTAAAGTCCACCGACATTTATTTATTTATTATTAAAGCATTACTCGTTACTAATGAACATTATGATTTATTTCAACTTGTCCCTGTGTATTGTAATTGATCGTCGTGTGCTTGTGGCGCGGCACGCTACTCGGGCTGCCTCTGCGGTGGCGTGACTCGCGCTCCGGAAGGGGGTATTGTTTTTGATTATGTTTGCGATAGCGGCTAATCTCTATAGAGTAACGACATGGTGTAACTATAGGACGTGCGTGTAAACAGCTTTTTATATGATAGCGGGACATTACTCTGCAGACGCCCATAGACATCCACTATTTTTTTTCTTTTTAAGATGGGGCAAACGAGCAGTCAAGCCGATATCCATGGACAATTGGACATCCACAGCATTTTTGTATAGATTCCCTCCTTTGCTACTTTTCTCCAATAGGCCTTCAGACTTGTTAGGAAGACCTTCCTACTTCCTTAAATTGGTCCACCGAATAATCGCAAGCCGCATAAAACGCCTTGAGGGGCTATCATAGTGAGACCCTCCGCGGTCGTGCCGGCTTACTTCGGCTTCGATATCACTATCACTGTAGCATATGCAGCGTGCATGCGAGCGAGACTCCCTCGTTCTTATATTTCTATGAGGTGACGATCAGAGGTCTATTAAGAGCGTAACAACACCGACTTCCTGAAACAGATATGTTCAGAAAAAGGCAGTCTTCAGTTTTGGCAGTTTGAGTTCTCGGGTTTGAGCCCCGGCTCCTTTTAAGATGTTTAACCTATTAAATAAATTACTTAAGTAAAATCTCATAATATGCAATACTTAGTGCTGAAAATCTAGTACCAAACGTGCGGATAGACCGACTAGAAGTAGGAGGTAGTGCCACGCTGCATGCATGTGGCCGAAATGGGCCAGCACGACCGGTGAGGTAGCTCACGCTTTCACGAGACCGTCGTAAAGTGACAGCTGTGCTGTCGCGTTTCGTGCTGTAAGTAGTCGATGGCCAATACAAGGAGGAGGTGGAACGGGGGCAACGCAACTGTATAGTGTCTATGCAGATGTCTATGCACAACACCGACGCCCATAGGGGCGTCGGTGTTGTGGCTTCGATTGCTCGTTTGCTTCCTTATGCTATAAAAAAGTCACAAATAATTCCGATGTTTTGCAGTTCATCTTCAGTCGAGTATCTCCCGTCTACTGCAGTGTTGCCAGCTCCACGTACGTTAATGGTAATATCTGTGCAAATTCCGAGCGCATGTGGCAACACCGAGGCAGTTGCACAACGCCGGTTCAAATTTACTGCTAATCTCCTAACGAATTATGCGCTTGATCATTGGGACATGTTACGACAAATTTAAACCTGCGTCCCCTCACAACTGAACAATATAAACACGACTCTATCCCGCCTCCATAGAGTATGTTATTGCATTTTGATTGTTTATTATAACCAGTTGAATTTGTGTAAATTACTGCGTTCACTGCACCTATAACCTTTAGCGAATTCTTATCGCGTCGATTATAAACAAAAGGTAGGGAATTTATTATAGACTAGCTGTGCGCTCCGGCTTCGCCCGTGCACTACCGGGGTCGAATAGCTAGTAGTAGTTAATTCATAATTACATAAAATATAGTCCATTTACTCTTTTATAATTCAGTAAGAAAAGTACCATGAGAATAGATTAAAACCTTATATAGAATACTTTGTACAAACAGAATGATAGACAGTGGGAAATTTGAAAATAATGTCTAGGCATTATTATCGTTAGAATAACACAACTAGAAAAGACCTAGCTGTTTCAAAATCACAGACAGACAGTTTCATCTGATTTGTATATGTATACAATAAAATAATGTTTTCGTCTATAATTATCTTGTCTACGTAGTATTGGTGTGGAAATGTACTGCAACAATAAATACTGATGTGATATCAGTTACAAATAGTGCGGGCGGCGCTGGGGGCCGGGTCTAGTTAGCGGGGCTGCTACTTCTACCTGGGGCCCTTGATTAACTATCATTTCGAGTATTTAGGTCACATTGATTACTTTAGTTCCTGTAGGCATTGTAAGATCCCTGTAGCTTTATAACGGGGCATATCGATGATGTAGCTCTATATCCTTGAAGCGCGAGGTCCGTGGCGGTTTTGATAGTTGTGCTGCGTGGTTGCTCCAGCACTTCGCTGTTATACGAGTGTGTGAGATAAAATACCAAAAGTGCAGTTTTTCAATTCCAAATGAACAAGATTCAAAAAGTTCAGTTGCCCGCTGTTCACGCCAGATCGTGACGTCACTCGCTCCCGACAATCGGGCGCTCGGGCCGGCCGCATTCAGTCCGTTCGATGCGTTTGGCTCGCTTGCACGTGTCATTTACGCTTCTGCGCAGATAGCTTTAATAGTGCTTTCGTAGTAATTACCGCTAAAAATTCATTTCGCTTGTTTCTTGTCGGCTCAATATATATACATGCTTGT
>LUGF01002453.1:51175-68575 GCA_001625245.1 Calycopis cecrops
GGATATAGGAGGGCAAACGAGCAGCCGGAGCCATTTTCATGACTACCGACGCCCACAAACATCCGCATAGAGGCTATACAGATGCGCTACCCTCATTTCTCCTCCCACCTCCATGGACCACCGGCTACTTACACACCGCACGAAACGCGACAGCACAGCTGTCACTTCACGCCAGTCTTGTGTAAGCGAGAGGTACCTCCCCGGTCGTGCCGGCCCAATTCGACTGCATGCAAGCATGCAGTGTGGCACTACCTCTTACCAAAACACCTTTTCTCCTTACCTCCAATAGGCCACCGAGAACTCTTACAAACTGCCCGAAACGCGATCATGGGGCTGAAAATCGAGCAACATCTGAACTACATAATTAATCATCGAAGATCCTTTCCTATTTAAAGGCTGAATACATAGTATAGCTATATGTTGATATGCGCGACGGCTCTAAATTCTATTCCTGCATTTGGTACACGTAACACCTCCTTACCCTTTCAACGCGAGTATGCAGAAGCGCGGAATCTATTTCAAAACGGAGATACGGAGGTAGTTAGATAAGAATGTTATTGGTGTGAACGGTATTAGATGTCTTAATAGCGACATTAATCTTGCAGAGGAGATTGATCAGATTAGGTTTTGCATAACAATGTACGGCCTGCATAAAGTTGATTAGATGAAGATTTACAACAAAATAAATAATGTCCAATCTGATTTGCAATTTGTGACGAAAAATAAAAGAAATTAATTTATAATTTTTCAAAAAGTAAGCTCTGTATTTTATGGTGGAAACATTATAAAAAAGTTTGCATTTTATGCGTGTTTTTTGGACGTACACTTTTAAATTCTGTCCTTTAAGCTGATTGATATGTTATATACCAGCTATACTAGCTTCCGCCCGCTACATCTATTAAAGATAATCCTATCAAAATCTGTTGAGTAATTTTAAAGACAGCGACTTTATTTTATACTATGTAATGATGTACCTATCTTAATTCAAAGCAAAATAAGAAATGATCTTATGATGTATGATTGCTAATCACAAATCGCAGTAATTAACTAAAATCTCTGTTGTAGAAATTGTAGAAAAATAATCCAATCCTATGCTGAGTAAATTAATGGGTACTAAACTATCATTTTAAACTTAATTTATTAAAAAGGGTTAAGTTAAAATGAGTACAACCCAAGAAGAGTATAGGATTTCTTTGGAAAGGAGCGAAATTGTGAGCCCTAATGACTTCTACAGAATATAACGGAGCTGCCGTGGGCGACCCGGGCTTAAACCTTATTTTATTGCAAGTATTTTGTATTTACGAAATGTACTAAATTCCCTTCGAGTATCAGTTTCACGTACCACACTTTAAATATATTTTAGTGTTTGTCACGCAGTTCTCGTGTAGCAACAGATATCAATTCATATTGGAATAATCGACGAGTCTTATCGAGCGCGAAAAAGTACACAAATCACACCTCTCGCTCGCACCTTTTTATTTTTTTACATCAAGGCACAGGGAACGTGTTCCGAACAGCCGCTCGTTTTTTTGCCACGCAGTTAATGCCTCTGATGCTGTATTATCCGATGTTTTGCATACCGATTTAAAAATACCGAGTATTAAAGTATAATTCCATATTAAATGATGGGATTACTTTAGCTAGCGGCCGCTGCTGTAATGAGGAGATGTCCATAAAGGATTATGACGATTGTGGAAGCACTATAAATTTTTGCGATCGTACTTAAGTTGAAGTTGTATCATTATGATCAACCTTTGTCCGATCGATGTATTTTTGGGACTCTTCATGGAATGATTTAATACTCGCGACATGACCAAAGCACAGTCGTGTCAATTGTGAGCTGTTTGCTTGACCGTTGTCACGACGTTGGCAGCAAGCACAACACGTCGCGCGTCGCAGCAAAAATGGGCAGAGACGTAAGCGACGTAGTATACGTCTCTGCCCATTTTTGCTGTTTTTTTTTACATTATAGGAGGGCAATTGAAGAGTCGGAGCCACTTTCATGACTACCGACGCGACCCCCGTTGACATAGAGGTTATACAGGTTTATATATTTACTTACATGTATCATATATTTGGTAATTAATAAAGTAGGTAGTTAAGTGGAGTGTTATCAGGACGTTAATCCTCCGACTACTTAAAACTCCGGCAATATCCGTAACGACCGCGACAGGTGGGTGTTACACGTAAACTTGTCCGTGTACAATGTACGGGGGGACTTGTCGCCCGACCGCGCCGAGAGGGGTATGCGTTTGTTAATTACACGGAGAGTTTCAGGGTTCAATACTTTGAATGGAAAAATGAAACGTTTGTAGAATGTTTGTTAGTACACATTTCTCAGGAATGTGTGGTAGGGTCAATCTGAAATTAATCCAAATATGTAAAATTACAAATTGTAGTATTTTTGTGTTTGAGCTTTGTTTCATATGTTTACAAGATATTGCTGAATTTATATTGTTTTTATTGTTATTATATTTTTTATTGTTTATTATATGATGAGGTAGAGCCTTCACCGACCCCCGAAGATGCTGCCACCTTGTCGTGGTGGGGAGGCTTTCGTGCCTCTGTGATCCCCAGGTATTACCGGACAGCCGACAGGGCTACAGGCTTGGGAAGAAAGACCAGACAAGGAGCATCCGGAGCTCTCCAATTATAGTAGCTGAAGATCCTGGCGACACAGGAGTAGCAGTGGTGGGAAATAGTGGTGGGCCAAGCCGGTTAAAAAAAATTATAGCAGCTAAAGGCGTTTTCGGGGGTTTAGTCGGTAGGGGCAACTCAATAGCCGAGCCCGATACTGTACCCGGTTGAGCCACCCGGGCTTCTGGGTAACGTACTTAAAGGTATTCCCCTGCGTTACCAAAAAAAAAACCTTCATCGAAGCACGCTGCCTAGTGCTTAATTATCGTAAGTTTCAAAACAATTTGTATAGAGAGAGAAAGAAAAGATATACCGTTTCTACTTATTAGTGGGTGGCCAACCAATGTAATTAATGTTTCATAGATAAACAGATGTGTTGCCCTCCCTCCTCCTCTCACCTCCATGGACCACCACACGACACGTGACAGCGCAGTTGTCACTTTACGCCGGTATCGTGTAAGAGGTACCTCCTTGGTTGTACCGGCCCAATTCGGCTACATGCATGCATGCAGCGTGGATGCATGCATGCAGCGTGGCACTACCACTAGCCCTGCGTGGCTAAGCATCAGTCCGGAGCGCCACAGCTCAGGCGCGCCGGCCGCTGCCACTTTAATTTTACATATTAATTAAAAACCCCATGATCGATGGTGCGCGGGGGACACCGTCATTGTACCGCGCGTGTTTATTGTTTATCACATACACGTGGTGTTTGTGGAACTTTTGTGTTAGCAGTTGATGATCGTCATCATAATTGACCCAAGTGGCCAGTGTTCTAATTAATTTTCTTGAGATACGTTTTTTTTATATAATTCCAGATTGTATTTTGTTGATCTTTATCTATGTCTATTTTTGTCCCAATCTATTTAATTATCATTCTACATTGTATTTTAATATATTAAATGAAAAATTTACAAATATATACAAGGTTGATAAAAGCGAGAGGCGTTAAATGAAACCACATATTTAGTGTATCATTTCCAGGCTACACAACAATTAGTATTTGCCATTTTATATTTTACACGTTACTACCTACAGGCTACAGTACAGGCATAGTGCAATAAGAATATGGTACAGTCGACCTCTAGTACGAGTAATTAAGTCTAACAAAGTGTTTCGATGAAATATCGAAGCTCCACCCCGGTATCGTCATATTTGTCAGCCCGTGACGTCATTGACGAGGTCAGCGACCTTGTCAACGTAACAGCACGGACCTCAAATTAATTTCGCTTCAGAAAGGGTTCAATGAGAGATCGATTTGCAGCTCCTGTGGGCGGTCAACTATGTTTAGAAACAATTTGTTAATATTGATAGTTGTCCATTATTTGAGATTCTTATTTCGCTTTTTAGTAACAGGTTTATTATTAGAAAGAGCAAATGAGATGTGGGTCATTCTATACGATGTACATATTATATACCATAACAAATTTATTTCTGTTATATTCTTTCTAACCGGAACAAATGGTTCTACTATACCACACATTGGGAATAAGATTCTTCTCCCCGCAGGTATGTTACAGTGTTATTAATTTAAAATATAATCAAATGACATGTAAATGTTAATATAATATAACTTTGAACTATTTAAAAAAACATTCCCGCTTGTTTTGTTTCGCCGGATAGTGTCAGACATATCGATAAAAACATTCATCAAATTGCCGCCCTAATCGCGTTTTAGTCGCCAAGAGAGAAACTTAGAGGAACCTTGTGCACACTGAAGTTGGCTACACTGCCGCCATGGTAGCTTAAGAAATCAAAATTAAGAATTATCTCAAATATCATATTTAAAATCCGTCTTTAATTTAAACATTATATTTCTTCCGTCATCTTCAACCATATTACAAAAAAAAAACATTATATGAAGTCTTTGTCGGAGTAGAAGTTTTCACGAAACTCCGACATTCCCGCGGCTATCAAACTCGGGGATCTCAAAATAATTTCTTTTAAACGCGATGGCTATCGGGACGATGTCGTTAGCGATTTTACATTTAGTTTTAACGTTCATCAGTTTATACTGGAAGCTAAATTTACTTGTGTATGTACAGTTCATTGTGTAATTCCTTATATTTACATATGTAGGTACCTATAAATTGCTATTTTCAATTGAACACCTGTTTTACAGAAACAAGACAGGTAAGAGGAAAAGAAGTCTTTGGAAAATAGCACCAAAACCAGCCATTGAAGATGGATGTTCCCTAAAAACAGCAAGCTGGCATAGATGTGGAATTGCCTGTTTTTCTAAAAACTATTACTAAAGATTTGGCTGTGAAGGTCCCATTTGGCCAAAACCTTTTTTGTCGCAGTAAATATTTTGTTTTTCACAGTCATCCGTAACTAAACCGGGAAGTAATAGAATGTGTGTCGAACTGAGTTTGAAATATTGCTACATAATACAGTCAGTGTCTTGTCAGTTAATACAAAGAAAGGAATATGGACACTGACACGTAACCTGCGTCGTCGGACAAATCCAAGTAGACAAAACAGACACACAGACACCTCTTCCAATAACGAAGGTTGACTGATGACCTTGTCTCTCCTCTATGGCCCAGCGCCAAGGTAGAACCTAAAAACCTCTCGCTCGGGCAGAGCGCCCAGACATTAAAGGTGGAGCAGAGGTTCTTTATCACCCCAAACATACACGCCTCCGTTCTGTCTTGAGAGTTGAATTCCTATTTCCTAAGATGGTCACTACAACATTTATTCGCAACATTCATTCTGACTTAAACAAATTAGCTCATTTGTAAAAAGACATCCACAAATTCGCCGTCGCTATGGGTTCGGTGCGCACATCTAAGGCGAGTTCGTGTGTACCCACCATAAGAGCAGCACTGCTTTATGTATTCAATAAAACACATTGCGAAGTGTCAGAGAGGTTTTATTCCGACGTTGAACGAATCGCCTGCCGCCTCCAGCTAATTTAATGGGCGACTAATGGTCGCTCGGCCCGCGGGACTAATCGGCCAGCCGCGGCCGGTCGCTCGACGGTCGGCCATGACCAAACCTCTCTTGCGCTGTCAATTTTATATTTCGTACATTTTATGGGGATAAAATTCAAATTTGTGCAGGCATTATAGTCGTGACACATACTTGCGCTTCGGAGTCGCTTGGAATGTCAGAATGTGGCGCAAGAATTTTCCCTGTATAAAAAATATCGTCTTCATAACTACTACTCTCTGCTAGATTAGATCTCGTGATGAACGCTCCGAAGAAGGCTTGCTTGCCTTTCGCTCACTTGATGATTGATCGTTGGACCTCGAATACGTGATAATGTCATAAGAAAGCAGGAAACGTTTTCATCGGACACATCGGCCGATGGAGTGGAAGAGAGATATCTTGAGTCATAAGCCCAATTCTTATTGCACCTCTCTATCGCTTGTTCCGCGCTCTCGCTTGTGCGCGAAATGTGACACATTTTAGTACGTGCAGCAGGCGTTCATCGATTTATGTCGTTATTACGTTAAAAAAATTTCCTTAGCAGATATTTAAAATCTCAAATCGAGCTGACTCACAAAGTTTGTCGCGATTCGTGCAGTTTGTGAATGGGAACACTTACAAGCATTAGATTGTGTAGATGTTTGTGAGCGTCCACAGCAAGCTAAAGATCCCAACTGCTCGTTTCGGGACGGACGGACGGACGGAGAGAAAAGTGACGGTTATGCTGTATATAATATGCTGTATGCGTTTCGAGAAGCGTGAAAGGAAATCAATATTGTTTATCATCTTTCCCGCTACGTTAGTACGCTCTCTCCTTTTATATGTGTGCAGTCCCTTATTAAATGGTGCCTTATCGCCGACAGATCTGGGGCACCTGAGCTTTGACGACCTGTAACCATCGAGAGAACATCTGATTGTTGTGTGTATCCGGTTCATCCGTGAGGCCCTCGTCCATAGGATCTCACTCTGTTTCGTGCGGACCGTAAGCAGCTGGTTGCTTGTTGGAGAGGAGATATTAAAGGTAAGCATCTGCGCAAACCATGCGGAAGTACATGGGCGGTGGAGCCTTTTAATGAACGATAAATAGTCATACAAGCTCCGGCTGTTCGTTTGCCCTTTTATAAACAAATAGAAATAACAGCAGCTAACTCTACTTGATAATTACATCTTTGAAATCATGACGATATATATGACGACCATAATCATGACGACCTGGTTGGCGCAGTGGTACAGGGCTCGGATAAACGGAGCATATTGCTCCCGGGGTCGCGGGTTCGAATTCCACCTTGGTCATGGGTGTTTATCTATGTATTATATGTTTTTTTTTTTAATAAAAATCCTACGTAGATTATATAACATTTCTTAAATTTACAAAACATATTAAATATATTTCCGTTTTCTAGTACCTACCCGTAGCACAAGTCCTTAGGGTACTTAGCACGGTACAAGGCTAACGTAGTGTGATAAGACCACAGATATTTACTTATTTAAAGCATTGTACTGGACTGGAAGTAACTTTGGTCATAGAAATATCTCTCCGACTCTATAATAATGCTGCTTAATAAATGCTCAAGCTAAAGCCCCATTAATAGATGGCTGTAACTCGCACAGCCCCGTGGACTGCGGCGGCCGGCCATGGTGTTCAAACGCCATACTAATTACCTGTCAAACGCCTGAATAACTATCGCGCAGACCACGACCACCGTAACTTGTTTGTAGTTTTTTTTTTATGGTATAGTGGGGCAAACGAGCAGTTGTAGCCATTTTCATGACTACCGACGCCCATAGACATCGGCATATAGACTATACAGATGCGCTGCCCCCCTTTCTCCTCCCACCTCCATGGGCCACCACATTTTCATGACTACTGACGTCCATAGACATGCGCATAGAAGCCATACAGATGCGCTTTCTCCTCCCACCTCCTTGGCCACTAACATTGGATATATATTTTTGTAAGAGGTAGTGTCACGCATGCATGCAGCCAAATCAGGCCGGCACGGCCCAGAAGGAAGGTACGCTACATTGGCGTATAGTGACAGCTGTGCTGTTGCGTTTCGTGCGGCGCGTAAGTAGCCGGTGGCCCATGGAGGAGGGATCCTCTATGCGGATGTCTACAGGCTTCGGAAGTCATGAAAATGGCTCCGACTACTCTTTTGCCCCTTTATACTATAAAAAAAAAACCCTACGTGCAAGACGTTTTAAGTGTAATGCAGCATAGTAGTCGAATTAGCGAGGAGGTACCTCTCGTCAGCTGAGGCGTCTCGATGTAAGTTTCGGGAGGTTCCTTGGAGGGGAGGAGGGAAAGGGGAGACACGTGTAATGAGTAACCTGCACAGCATCATATTATATATTATAGTATAATAGTACATTTTCTATTCACTCATTCTCGTATTGCGGTGGGAGGCCATTCAAAATTTACTGGAGAGAAATCGGGACCTCCGTACTCTCTGAGGTACGGGAGTGTAACACTGTCCGCTTCCCGACTCCATACTCTTCTTACACATTGAAAAATCGCAACAACATTTTCTGACCCCGGTATTTGAACCCACGATCCGTGTTTGAGCATACTTTAACCACTAGACCACAGGACAGTCAACCCTAATAGCATATGTTAATCTATATCTATATATCTATACATATAATAAAACTGTAGAAGATGTCATTCTGTCTGTGTCTTGTGCGGCGTGCACGCAAAAACTTCTGGACGAATTTTGATGAAACTTTTTTGTTTTTATTTATTTATGTTATTTATTTATTTGGAATAACAAACAGCAATGTACAAATGTAATCTATACAGGCAGAAGCATATAATCTTAATTAAGTACAGAGCCAACAGCGTTATCCACGAGTTAATTAATAGAGTATTAAGTAGTAGCGAAACAATGTTAATTTAGAAATAAAATTGAGTGATGGATAGGTCCTTAAAGTCTATTATAACCTTGTTATATAGGTATTAGTGCTAGTTAACATTTAGGCTATATTTTATCAATATATATAATGAAAAATTAAAAAAAATACACTATTGTAGGGCAAAATAACTGATTGACAATTCTGTCATTCAACATTACACGTTACCATGACAACATATTTCTAATAATGACAAGACAACCGCTGTCGGGTCGACTAGTATAGGTGTGTTGTGTCGGAGATGTGTCCATGGACCAGGCGCCTAATGAGCGCGATAAAACTATCGCGAGGTTCCCGCTAAACGCTCGTTAAGTAGGCAATAGCGCCTGGGCTATAAATGGAGTTGAGCACCTCTCACGGCTCACCGCGGTATTATACGTCTTAACACTTTTAAGTGGTTTTACCCGACCGCGTTAAATGTGTTTTTAAGTTTATGTACATTTCTATATTTTATGGTAAAAATAATGGGTGACGAACGACTTGCATGCCTCCAGAAATGTTTCTTAATAGTTAGGACTTAGTGTACCCCGGTCTTTATTTATATCTAATACTAAGTGGCTTGTAACTAGAGTGTTTTTTTAATTATTGAAATAATAACAATGAACAGTGTCTTGATTATCTGTCTAGGTTAGGCTCCTACAGTCCTAATTAGCTACATATTTTTAATAAATTAGGTATACTCTATGAGTCCTAGGGCTGCTATCCGGCGAATATATTCCTTCTCAATAAATGTTATGCCCAATCATTTTTTAATGTAAAAAAATATCCGTGTTGTAAAAATTGCTTACAAAAAGAAAATAAGAAATTGATAATGAGATAGTCCGTTAGATCTAGAATTATAAATATGAAACATTGTTTTGGGCTATTAATAATAAATAAGTACCTATCTGTCTGTATCCTCGTTAGAGAAAATCCTAACTCTAAAGGGCAAAAGGTTTGTAAGTCTGTCCGTCATCATTTCCGGAGTAAAAATATTTTTTTTCATGTTATATTTCCGAAACTTTTATAGCTAATTGTATGACCGTTGGAGGCTTTACCTATACAGATATGTTATCTTTGTGTGTGTGGGTTCATACCGCAATAACCACCGAATGAAAAAATGTAATTTCTACGTACATGGTAGTATCAAAACTATAAATAAATATTTAAATTTTTCCATTCGAATATATTAATTAAAAGCGTGTCCCGTTCTATCCTCAATTACGGCGACGTGAATAATTAAAGTGACGTAGTTTTGGGCGAACGTAAATGAATCCCCGTAACAGTAGTACGTTACGATATCAATTGGGGCGGAGTTTTTTATAGCGAGCGCCGAGCGCCGCACTACATCGGACTCGCGTGCGCGCCGCCTTATGTGCGGCTGGCACGCGAGGTACAGCCGCCGAGACAAGTGATTAGCGATTTACTTTTCCGGTTTTATTTCTAATTATTTACGACCGTGCGTGGAGGTGTAATTATACTGCTAGAGATAAATGTGGGAATAAATTCCGTGTTGCCTTTTTATAGATGGAAATAAGCGGTTTGGTTGGACAATAAATATTACCATATACGCACTGTCTATTCTCGTGTGGTATATGGTGTAAGAGAAGGACACGAAAAAGTGCTTAGCTAAGTTGTAAGTTAGATTCAAAGTTTTACTATACTAAAGTATTATTACTAGTATTATTAGTATTTTTCATTTATTAAAAATCGTGTTAAGCTATATTAATCATTTATTTTGAATTTATACTGTAAATTTAAAGGTTAACAGAAATTGAACGAAACCCAATTTTTATATCTCATATACATAGAGAGTTATTTTTAAGTATATGATCGGTGAAACTCCTACGAAAGCTTACAAATTCAAGTAGTCAACCCTCAAACTCTTATCTAGTGCAGATGTTTATGCGCGTCGTTATTCCCGTATACTAGGCTTACTGATTTGCATACCATTGCAATAAATACAATATTTACAATAAAAAAATTACAAAGTTGCGAATTAAACGACCACTTCGCGCGACTGTACCCGCAACCCTTTTATATTATTTTTAAAGCCAACGCCATACCCACGAATGATCGAATGTCTCGAATTCATGTTATACATTTAAACTTATCCGATTGAGAATGTAGCAATTTGTTCACTATTCCACGGGCGAGTGACGTCACGTGACTTATGAAACATTGTTATGTTAATTCGCCTCAATGGGAATTCCTTTCCTATCGGTGTTATGAGGTATTTGTGTTTTAGATAATTTTGTGATTTACATTGTTATTAATTGTGTGTACTACATTTTTGACACGACTGTACATAGGGTTACTTTTGTCGTTTTCGTATGAAAATAACGCGCTGGTATGTAAGATTGTTTGAATCCTTGTATTAGTATTTTTTTTAATCACAGCAATAGTATAAAAGTGATAAAAACAAAGGAACGAATCAAATAGACCTTACTGGATAGATATAGGGTTGCGGACATTTACTTCTTGCAAATATACTTTTAACACTCTGATTACGTTTCACTGTCACTGAACCATATTATCGATACCAAGAGTCTTCTTTATCGTGAGGTCAGCCGAGGACAAGGGACGGAGCAGTCAGGCCTCACGAGGCCTCATTTCTAGTAACGTCGCACTAACAAGAGTTGTTATGCCAGACTGACGAGGGGACGCTTCGTTCCCGTCTACTCAGACTTATCCCATCTGTAAGTTAGTGTCTTTGCTGCACTTTTCCCCCTTCCCTGCTGTAAAACAAGTGAAGTGTAGGAGATATATATATCAAGTAGATTACAGGAAATATCATACTCCAACCAAAAGATACAGCCTATTTAGTTATTGACGCTTGCAGTACTGGCGTGGCGCTCTTTAAGGGAAGCCTATGTCCAGCAGAGGTCATCCTGGCTGTTGATCATGATGATGATGAAGAACACTCATTTTACCATTTGCATGTCAGAGATGAAACAATTTTTTTATGTAGTGGAACCCTAAAAATATCTCACAAAGCCTATGGCGGATAATCCCTCAGTTAAGTCATAAGCCGCCGAAAATATTGGAAACACTAAACTCATCAATATCTGCCGGCGGCGGATCTAGGTGCGTCAGCTCACGGATATATTTGTTGTTTCCCATCGAATTTCACTTTTCCGTTATTTTCCGTCATCAATTTCCACGGAATATTGTTACGTTTATGGATTTTATAAATGGCGGCTTCGTGTTTAAAAATAATATATGAGATAGAACCGAAGTCTGCGTAAATAAATGAATATAAAAAGTTCTGAAATCTTTGTTCTTAAAATAATAGAGTACGGCTTAAGAACTTTTTAGTATTTATTTTTTCGTAAGTTGTTACGAAAAAATAAATACTAAAAAGTTTATACTATAGTTTTTCGCAGCAACTAGTATTCCTAGAGCTAATGTAGGTATAATTTGTTATAAGAATACTAACTTTTGCTTGTGGTTTTTATTTTGATACATTAGCTATATTGCTAGATTTTATCCTAATCCGTCCAGTAGTTTTGGCGTGATTGGGTAACAAACATCCATCCATCCCAACGTACAAATTTTCACATTTATAATATGTATTAGATAGATTCTTCTCTAGCGGTGTGTTTGTATGAAGACATGAAATATATTTGTGTAGGCACCAAGGCAAGAGTGTAGAGACTGTGATATCCGGCACACTCTTCTACCGCGTCAATTACTGAGGATGCGTTGTTGTCATTATTATTGCATGTCACTGAACCCTTCAATTTAAAATTGCTTGAACTTAAGCTTAATTACAGGAGTGCGAGAATTTAGCATAAGAATGGAAGGGTTACATGTCAGTGCATTATTAAACTGTAAAGGTGTTTGTACACCGGCGCCTCGTATGACGGGGATACGCATCTTTTGTTTTATTATCTTTACAAACACACGCGATTGTGTTGCTAGTGTGTTAATATTTAGCCGAATCTTTGGCTAATTTTCATATTACACAGCAGTCGTTAAATTCTACAGACATGGCTGTCCTAGGTCTAGGATGTCTTCCCCCCATGAAGATGCTGTCACCTTGTCGTGACAGTGGCTCAAGCGTGTCTCTATGATCCCCAACACTATGCTCCATGATAAGGACAGGCTTCAGGGGAGAGGCCAGACTAAGAGCAGCTCAGCTGGGAGGTCATCCACCCGTTCTTCTGAATCAACAGATGATGGCGTGGATTATAACGACCGGCGTGGCGTATTCCGTTCGAGCATTGGGACCAGGGGTCAGGATGGGAACCTCACCCCATTACACGGTTCCAACGTTGTAGTAGGGACTGTTCAGAGGCAGCTGGACTGTCCCCAGGGAAGAGAAGTCTGACCATTTCACCGACGTCATGCTATCGCTGAACGGATTCTGCTGTTTGTAGATGCGGGGTCCTTTAATTATAGCTGCTAAAAGCACCCGCGGGGGTTTAGTCGGTAGGGTAGTCTCCTTCAAGCCTGTCCAGAAGCGTAACCCTGTCCGGCATAGCCTTGAGGATCATAGAGGCTTGCATGGCCCAACATCACGACAAGGTGGCAGCATCTTCGGGAAGGAAGACATCCTCGACCTAGAACACCCAATTGCCGAGTCTGACATTGAACCCGGTTGAGCCGGCTCCTGGGTAGCGTACGTAAAAGTCCCTCCCTTACCACAAAAAGTCTTGAATATCTTAATGTGGCCTACGCAACTTTCACTTTCAGACACTTTTTATAAAAAATATAAAGAAAAATCCACAGCTTTTTGCGCTGACAATCAAGTCAACTACATGGGTCCGCCATTTCCAATTTCTTGTTATCAGTTTTGTTCGCTTTTTACTGCTTCGATCTGCTCGTCTACCATTTAGTTGTATCACTGCAAGTATTATAAGCCATAGCGGTATTAATTGTTAAAATATAAAACGATCTTAAGGAAATGAGGCCTGGCAACTCCGCGGTCTCACGGCAGGCGGCCGCGACTGAAACCAGTTACACACAAAAAGACGAGCTGCACGTATCCTGCATGAATAAACATTTCTTAAACGAGCCCATTCTGTTTTAATTGCGCCGGGTTTTTAGGTGTCTGCCGAATTCTCGTTCTTGTCATCGGCGAATTTGGCTAAAATCGTCCCTGCGCATGCATGCACGTGGCCATTTTTAATTGGTAACGAAATTAGTTATACGACTCCGTCATGTAAAAAGTTTAATTATAAAGTTAAATTATATATTTATTTTACATTCGCCAAAACTGTTTAAGGTATAATTGATTTGTTTATTCAGTACGAATTGTATTTAATGTTTTTGTGTGAAACATTTGGTCGTATGAATGTTAGATTTTGAATGTTGATATCAGATGCAGTGGAAGTACAAGTAAAGAATCAGAGAATGTTTTATTTAAATCACTCTATGCCGAAAGTTACCGTGTGATCAAAATCAAAATATTTGTATTCAATATAGAATATTTAAAAAATCTTTTTGAACGTCAAAAATTATATCTACCTATCTACCTCCGGTTTAACCCTAGCCCTGCCCTGAAAACAAAATCAGCTGTCATAAAATCTATTACTTTGTAATATCCCTTACCAGACAAGCGTTTCTTAACTACTTTTTTAAATTTGTTGATTGAAAGTTTTTGAACGCTTTCTGGGATCTTATTGTAGAGGCATATACATTGACTATAAAAATAGTCGCTCCAAAGAAGATCATTAATTAGGAAACAATACACATCAAAGATGGCCGATCCTGTAATGACTGTAACCCCCGCAGAGACATAACTGAATGTACAGAGATCGTTGTCCTATCAAGTGGTTTATATGTATAATTGGTATATATTTAATACCTCATTAATCTTGGGATCCCACGAGCAATTATTATATTTTTTTCAATTCAAGTTACGTTTTAGAGTCACACAGTCAATAGAGTTCCATAGCTGGCCAATAACGCATGAGGGTGTCGGTAGACCTCTACAAAATCATGCTCGAGCTTTAAAATGCACTAATCACCTAGGACTTATTTGAATATCATAATCCTGATTATCTAAAATTTATCTGAATGTGTCCACTGTCACTCGCGCTATTAACACGATCATAGAGATCTTATAAAGAATATCTACGAAGGCGATTAACGACACAATAGACGTCAAACTCCTTGAACTGTTCGAGCTGGATACAGGAACAGAACTCTGTTTACATACATGTATTCGTACATATGGAGTGCCCTGTTGCTGATGGATCCGGGGCACTCCACCACAGCGGCCGAAGCCGCTTGTGGTGGTTTTTGTCGGTAGGGGCCCCGTGCCGAGTCCGACACACCCTTCCGGCTCACCCAGGGCCGGTTGGCGGTGCCTAAAAAAAAAAGAAAATACATTCGTACACAAACGGTAACAATAGTTTCACGAAATGTAGTGGATTTTAAAGTAAGACTAAAAGCCTTCTCGAATCTTCAGATTGTTTTTTTCTGAGATTTCATGTCCAAACAAGGTGCTGCTGAAGTCCCGGCGGGTTATCATTGCCTGGGCATGAACACCTGGGCACCAAGACTGACCTCCGAGCTCCGGACCACCAGTTACACTCGTTTCTCCGCAATAGAATCAGGCTGAGAGGAACATAGAGGCAGGACTTTCGCCGAATGTAACGCGCCCTAGTGATAATTTTAGGAATTAAGTGCTAGTGACACAATACAATGACATGCTGACGAAAGTGTATGATTTTTTTTATTTTCTAGAGTTATTACTTTTTATTTAATAATGTGCTGAGTAATAAATTAATAATAAATATATTTCTGGACTTTGCTGTGCTGACTATACATTTTAAAGCGAAATATGCTTGGTAGTGCCATTAATTGTAAACGACACTACTGGTAGTGTGGCTGGTAGTGCCATTGCCAAAAAATCCATATATGAAATCATGCGTTTTACGAAGTACCGTTATCTATAATTTATAGAATTATGCCGTATCGTAGTCTATAGAATTTGCTAGCTCTAGGTTCACATTTCAGCCACTAGTTAGTGTGGCAGTCTAGAAGCTTGTTCCCTATTGTGAGTGATGTAGTTTGTAGGCGCAATTACGTCTCTGTGACATTGCGAGCATAGGATCTGACACCTGTCAGTACTGACAAAGACCAACCCAAAGTACAGAGACAAGGGCATCAGCTGTCAACTATAGTCCGTCACAACTGTACTATTTCTGCTGCGAGGTGTGAATATGCAACGCAAAGGTAACGCCCGAGAGGAACCAACCAAAAATGCGTGCTTTAGACCACACAACTGAAGTAAAACTTAATTATTGATTTTCCTTACCGTAGTTATAATGACATATCATGTTATATGATATTTATTTTTTAAATATAAAAAAGTTTCACTTAAATCACATTAGAATTTTGAATTTGAATGACTGAACTTCCATTGGCCACGCCGGTTGTGTGATTTTTTGTATTTTTATTGATTTTCCTTACCGTAGTTACAATGACATATCATGTTATATGATATTTATTTTTTAAATATAAAAAAGTTTCACTTAAATCACATTAGAATTTTGAATTTGAATGACTGAACTTCCATTGGCCACGCCGGTTGTGTGATTTTTTGTAACGCTCTCGCCAGCTTTATCCCCAAATCAAGCGCGTTTACGGACATTTATGGAGATAAGTTTATGAGATAATGTCATAGGAAGCCAGTCCACGAGTTCATCGAAGAGATCGGCCGATGGAGTGGAAGAGAGATGCCTGCATGCGTCATAATCCAAGACTTCAGCCAATCGTTTGTTGTTACGCCCTCTCGCTTCCACGCGTGACACGTGCGTGCAGTCGGCGTTCATCGATTTCTAAAACATTATCACTATAAAACGTAATTGGTGTAATATTCAACATCCATACGGCCATACAAATTGCCATAGTAAATAAATGTTAATAAAATCGGCTCGACGCGTGTAATTGTCAACCGGCCGCGCTCGCACGCCGCGCGCCGTCGCGCACGCATTACCGATCCGCCACGCCCCCCGCCCCCCGCCGCCCGCGCTCGCCCGCCGGGGTGAATAATACCCATTACACCAATTATGGGAATATGCAGTTTACATTGAAAATTATATATTTATATTTCTCCGATGTGAATTTTTAACGCTAGATAAAAATAGCGTTTGCGTTCGCGTTGATTTACATAATAAATAGCGTAGATATTATATGACGAAGGTATTTCTTAGAGGGTTGGTACTTTTTATTTTCCAACTTATTGTAGATGATTTTAATAAAAAAAAGGGTGCGCTTTAAATTCGCGCATATTCATTACAGTAGTTACATTTTTTCTGGTTTCCACGGGATGGCAATTAACGCGGGTGAAACCGGGGGGGCACCTAGTAGAATAATAAAATATATGGACTAAACACATCATATTCGTCCAGACTTTTATCTAAAAATACTAGATATATAATCTCCGATTATTAGGAACACGAATAAATCTATTTTTAAAAGACATAAATATGCATGACATGCAGGATTCCGAGACTTAATATTCCCGCCAATGCCGAAGCCGAATTAGTCAATGAGTTGTCCAACACATCCTTTGACGAGTTACGTAGCAATATCAGCAACAATTTTGCGTCTTAATCTCTTCTCACGAACGGTAATTCTTACCCCTGTGTGTCTCTCTCTCTCCTCTTTCAATCACAGGTGAGCTTTCTTGTCCCGTCCCTGTCGGCAAGAGCACGCACATTCAAGGGTAGGGATAACCCACCCAAGATAGGAATAATGGCGTATATCAAATATAAACTTTCACATTTTGACATTACATAGTTTCTCATAATTTTTACATAGTAAATTTGTCGGTTAAAGTCTGTCAAAACAATATTACGTGAAGAATTGACACTCATTATTATTGATTACAGTTTGATTCTTAATTAGCTCCATATAAAGCTTTGATTGTGTAAATAAGTTCCCCTATAATAAAATTCTACGACTACTATACTCTACAATTCAGCA
>LUGF01002453.1:70374-86341 GCA_001625245.1 Calycopis cecrops
CGTTCATCGATTTCTAAAACATTATCACTTTAAAACGTAATTGGTGTAATATTCAACATCCATACGGCCATACAAATTGCCATAGTAAATAAATGTTAATAAAATCGGCTTGACGCGTGTAATTGTCAACCGGCCGCGCTCGCACGCCGCGCGCCGTCGCGCACGCATTACCGATCCGCCACGCCCCCCGCCCCCCGCCGCCCGCACCCGCCCGCCGGGGTGAATAATACCCATTACACCAATTATGGGAATATGCATTTTACATTGAAAATTATATATTTATATTTCTCCGATGTGAATTTTTAAAGCTAGATAAAAATAGCGTTTGCGTTCGCGTTGATTTACACAATAAATAGCGTAGATATTATATGACGAAGGTATTTCTTAGAGGGTTGGTACGTTTTATTTTCCAACTTATCGTAGATGATTTTAATTTAAAAAAGTGTGCGCTTTAAACCACACAAATGAAGTAAAACCTAATTATTGCTTTAATACACATATTCATTACCTTAGTTACAATGACATAGCAAGTCATGTGATATTTATGTTTTAAATATAGAAAAGTTTCAAGTTTCAAGCTTAAAGTTAAATCGAATTCGAATTTTCAATTTTAATGACAACTTCCTTTGGCCTCGCTCGATGTGTGATTTTTGTAACGCTCTCGCCGGCTTACTCCCTATGTCATAGAAGTTTTACATCAATAATAAAAGCTAAACATGAAACATAATGTAAATATACAGTATACACGTTATTTATATTTTAGGTACTTTTTATTAGTCTCGAATCTCAAAGATGTTTTCAATTATTTCTGTCACAATTCACAGCCTAAATAATACCAATACGACACATATATATAACACACTAAAAGATCAGCCCGGAAACAAATATTAAAATATAAATGAAAAATATATGACAAAGCACTTTTGGATTTTCCAAACTGATATACCTTACTAGTCACACTCAGCATAAGTTGCCAGTCCGTCAAAATGTCGGGATGAAATATTCACGACCTATTATTTTTTTATATCTACCTGAAATACTTAGAAATTTTCACATAAACATTCACGCAATTTCGGGATAGTTCGACCACATATACATGATTTTTTTTATTTGAGATTATAGCTGGAAACGCTTGAATGGCCTGAGCTACCAAATAATCCTACTAATATTATAAATGCGAAAGTTTGTATGTTTGTTTGTTTGTTTGTTACTCCTTCACGCAAAAATTTCTGAGCCGATTTTCATGAAATTTGGCACACACGAAGGGTATTTTGGTTTAACACATAGGAGTTTGATTCCGAAAAAATGTTCCTATGGGGCGCCATGGGCTGATTTTCTGTTTTCCACGGGATGGCAATTAACGCGTGTGAAACCGGGGGGGCACCTAGTAGAATAATAAAATATATGAACTAAACACGTCACATTCGTCCAGACTTTTATCTAAAAATACTAGATATATAATCTCCGATTATTAGGAACACGAATAAATCTATTATTTAAAGACATTAATATGCGTGACATGCAGGATTCCGAGACTTAATATTCCCGCCAAATTTAATGCCGAAGCCGAATTAGTCAATGAGTTGCCTAAAACATCCTTTGACGAGTTACGTAGCAATATCACCAACAATTTTGCGTCTGAATCTATTCTCACGAACGGTAATTCTTACCCCTGTCTCTCCTCTTTCAATCACAGGTGAGCTTTCTTGTCCCGTCCCTGGCGGCAAGAGCACGCACATTCAAGGGTAGGGATAACCCACCCAAGATAGGAATAATGGCGTATATCAAATGTAAACTTTCACATTTTGACATTACATAGTTTTCATAATTTTTACATTAGTAAATTTGTCGGTTAAAGTCTGTCAAAACAATATTACGTGAAGAATTGACACTCATTATTGATTACAGTTTGATTCTTAATCAACTCCATATAAACCTTTGATTATGTAAATAAGTTCCCCTATAGTAAAATTATACGACTACTATACTCTACACTTCAGCACTACCTTTTAACTTTACACAAGGTTGATAAAAGAGAGAAGTGTTAGGGGTTATCTCCCAACATTGTTTTGGGTCTTCAGCGCATAATATTATGCGAGTAAAACTCCAAGTTTAGATGAGTGGACTGTATTTAATTCGTGTGATGAAAATTTAAAGGCGTCGAAAATGGCCGAACGGTGCAAAAGTGAAAAGTGAAGAGTGAATAGACAAAGGACGCCAACTCCGGATGCCCCCTCCAGTCGCAACGTCTATGGTCTCGTTGTCGATGTTCGGAGTGTCGCGCTGGTGTTGCCACGTCGACGGCAGCGCCCCCATTCTTCCGAACAGAGAGGCGTTAAACGAAACTTAATATTTAGTTTTATTTCCAGGCTACAACAGAAATCACATCAATCGGGGCAATAGAATAGCTATAGGTAGCCGCCCAGTACAAAGCATGATTACATTTTTTCGCTATTTAACTTCTTTGAAAAAAGTATTTTCACATACTTGTCGTAGATACACTTTTATTTGTTTTCGCTTTTCGATTTTATCAACTTTGTATACAATAGTGTAAGCCGATTTTTATACCAGTCATTATGGAACGATATCTGCACATAGGTAAGAGGTAGTGCCACACTGCATGCTTGCATGCAGTCGAATTGGGCCGGCACGACCGGGGAGGTACCTCTCGCTTACACGAGACTGGCCGTAAAGTGACAGCTGTGCTGTCGCGTTTCGTGCGGTGTGTAAGTAGCCGGTGGCCCATGGAGGTGGGAGGAGAAAGGAGGGCAGCGCATCTGTTTAGCCTCTATGCGGATGTTTGTGGGCGTCGGTAGTCATGAAAATGGCTCCGGCTGCTCGTTTGCCCTCCTATATCATAAAAAAAAAAAAAAAAAATTGAAATCGGTTATGGTCTTATTATGTACAAATGTGCAGAAAAATAAAGTTGTGTTGATTACAATGTATGTAAATAGGATTGAAGTGTTTGAAGGGTACAGGCAAACAACACGGGATGTCCTAATGCATTATTTTTCTCCTTTCCTCTCCTTCTTTACCGGTATGTTATAGACATTCCTAGTTTTTTCCTTCGTGTATAAACAAGAAACTTCTTTTGGTTGTTATCGGTTGATACTTGTAAAAGTATTGATTTGGAATTGAAATACTATAGACAATAATAATGATCCCATACAAAATAAAAATCTTGAAATGTGGTTCTTTGCCATTCAATTCTGGACGGTAAACTACAATCCAACTGAAGACTTCGACATATTTGACATTGAACATTTTATTTCAGCTGGCTTTAACATTTTGCCGACACCTGTCATTGATCATAGTTCCTAAAAAAATCTATTGAATTATCGCAAATGTTTTGCTGGCGAAAATATCAAAATAAATCGCGCAGTGAACCGTCCTTTTTTTGTAGATCTCACTGCACTCGAGTGAACTGAATCAGTGTATCCTCACTAGTGTAATAATATGTAAAACTAATTTAAAAACAAAAACATGGAGGTTCCAAAAATGTGGTCCTTAAAGGCATTCCCTGCCACAGCGGGGAGGAGGCGGTTTTTGTGGGAGCCGCATTGCACAGCGCGCGGGGCAGCCTTCACTCAGGCATGCGAAACACTTGGAGCTTTTAATATCAGGAGCTTTGCACTTTAATCAGACAAGTATTTTTAATAAGATGGAATTGTTATATTTAAATCAAGCTTTTTATGAAAACGCTTTGTAAGTTGTTATGAGAAAGAAAATATCACTGTTTGATATTTTTTTTGTTGCAATGTAAAAAAAAAATGTCTATATCGCTACTAGCGCTCGTAATGGTGCTGGAGTTATTATATATTTACTATTGTAATTAGCTCCAGCACAATTTAATTAGCATACATTTAGGTAATGGTCCCACTGGCTGAATGTCGTCTACTATAGTGATTAGCCAACTGCGCGCAAAAGCATATTGGACAAGTGTGCGTCACAAGTAAGTTATTTATACTTTCATTCCTCTATTACAGTGAGACAACAGTCCGACACCACCGGAGAGATGTCGGGCGCAAGACTGACCGCTTTGCGAGATCACCGAGGTACAGGGGATGTAACACCGCCAGTTCTCCGACTCCAGACTGTTATTATAAATTAGAAAACACTATATTCTTTAGTCCGACCCGAGACCTCATGGTCATGACCTCTTATCGAACATTCTTACAACCATATCACAGAGCGCGTGACAAGCTATTTGCATCCAGCAGCACTCTGCAACCTTGAACATGTAATCAGAATTGAAGTTGGATTTAGCTAATTGGACCGTTTGTCCAAGGTACACAAACTGATCTACAGCTTCAATAGCTACTGTAAGTAACATAACATAAAGATCATTCTAAGACCCACCTGTGGCGAAAGTCAATTGCGGTCTCCGAACATTTTTCGCAACCAGCAAATCTGCCATAACATCATCTTTTTTTTTGGTGGCACAGGGGAATAACCTTTACGTACGCTACTCAGGAGCACCGGGTACAGTGTCGGGTCAGGCGATTGGGTTGCCCCTGCTGACTAGAACCCTGTAGGTACTTTCAGCCGCTATAATTGGAGGGTCCTGGATATACAAGCAGCAGGTTCCCTCCAGCGACACGCTGGCCTCGTTGAAAAAGCAAGACTTCTCCTCCTAGGGGACTGTCCAGCTGCCTTTGAACACTATGTCAATATATCAACAGGTAGAGTATATTAGTAAAGCCATATTAATGTTATTTTCATAGTGATGTAAAAGATCTCGTCTAGACATTGGTAAGACATATTGTCTGGAGCGTGATATCCTACGAGGCAATTCGAGCATCTACTTGAAATATTGACTTAATCAAGCGTATAGGCAAGTAGAAAAAGGAAGGGAAAGGTTTATCTGATGCTAAGTAAGCAGTCGTAGTTAATAGATATACGCACTGAAGGGGAAAGCATCCTACAGAATTTTCTGCAGCTGATTGGCTAGCTTTAAAATATAGTATGTCTACAGCCTTAGTTTTGTTCTAAAGTATAAGGAGCCAACAACGGTAGGGCCTTTTGACTGTCGACACCCATAGACATCCACATAATTTTTATGCAACGTTTATATCTTTTTCTCCTCCCCACCAATGTGCCACAGGAATCTCAGAAACCGCATTAAACATGACAGCATAGCTGTCACTTGGCGGTATTATCTGAGCGCGAGGAACCTCCCTATTCGATCCGTCCCGAATCAGCTGCAATGCTAAGTTGTAATTTAGTTACTTGCGTTTCTTTTGTGCAAGTCTTTTAATTCAGTTTCCTGGCAAAGTCCGATGGCGCACGGTGAGACAGTAAATATTAAAATTGTAAATAAACAAGGTGCGCGGCCCGCCGCCTGCGTCCTGCGACGACAGTAATTTAATTCCCATTGAGGTAATAAGCCGGCGCGCCGTCTCCTCTGATTTGAATCTAATTTGGCCCCTTCCTGTGTCTGTACGCATGTAGTTTCATAGACTATTGCATCGTAGGCATGTGATCTTAGACGCGTGATTTATCGATGTATTTAGTCGATAATGGTATATTTGCGAAGTTCGAATTAAAAAATGACATGCGTCGGGGACCACCCATCAGGCACAAAGTTCCTTACATTTGTTCTATAACTTTGAACTTAATTCAAACTGAAATCTGTATATTTCAAAGATTTTTAGTTTAGCTTTGTCCAGTCAGTCAACGCCGCGTGATCTCGTCGCTGGATCGTGGTGCACCCTCTGGTGGCGAGTATAAAACGACAACTTTGTAATTGGGTAAACTACAATAACACACATTAGGGTCCTCTCATGTCCAAAATTCAATGCGCGTATCTCTAAAATGATTCGAGACACGTAAGAAGAAAAAAAAATTGTAGAGAATTTTATGTGCTTTTATAACATTTTAGAACGTTTCCCCTATTCCCTTTTAGACGTCAGAGCTTTTAGTATATACTTGCAGCTTGAACAATCTAACGAAATTATTAGGTTCTTGCTCACGCCCTTCACACCATATAATCATCATAGATTAGATTATACGAACTTGACAATATTAAATTGCCAATATACCTAGCTTATATTGGCAATTCCAATTTCAAAAGATCCGTTCGAACGAGGCACAGATATTTCTTAATAAACCGATATTTTCTATTTAATCAGATCTGTCGGAAATAAATGTCTAAATTTTATGTCAACTTCAGTAACAGGTGCTTGGAGATAGAAAAAAGAAGACGTCGGAAACTGAGTCATCGATACATCGGCGGACTCGATCACCTCACTAGCTATCGATTTTCTTACTTTAGCGTTCTCCGGTAGACTAATAGGTTTTATTGCGAAAATAGCATATGTACATTGTGCATGCGATATCACTATTATTTAAAATTAGCTGTCCTGACAGACCATAGACTACTATTTCATACTAGAGACGACAGACGCTTCAGCCATAATTGGGAATTTGTTGACATGGTAACGCGTAATGTCGTATGACCCGTAAACCCGTTACTTTACTTTGAATTATTAATCTTTGATGAATTTAATTGCATTGAATTCCCCAATTCATTTTAATGCTCTCTTTTACTTTTTTAGACATATTCCTACATGCAAGCCTTGACCATGTCATAACGAAAGCATTAGTTAAATAATTATCACATTTAAATACAGATATTAAATTATTTCGCCTATTGATTAATTAATTATGGAAAGATAGCTACTCATTTTGACTTCCAGTCGTTTATGTGTAGAAAATTAAAGAGGAAATAAAATAATATTAGTAAAAGTTAAATTATAAGTTATAACTTACACAATGTTTTTTATGTTACCTATAGGGGGGCAAGCCAGCAGTCGGAGCCATTTTCATGACCAACTACGACGCCCATAGACATCTGCATAGAGGCTATATCTATACAGATGCACTACCTTCCTTTCTCCTTCCACGTCCATGGGCCAGCGGCTACTTACACACCGCACGAAACACGCCAGCACAGCTGTCACTTTACGCCGGTGTCGTGTAAGCGAGAGGTACCTCCCCGGTCGTGCCGACCCAATTCGGCTGCATGAAAGCATGCAGTGTGACACTACCTCTTACTAAACTATACAGTTTAATTAAATACACAGTCAAACGGTATAATATAATTGGAATCTGTAATATATGTATTTTAATTTAATGCCTCTCGCTTTTACCAACCTTGTATACTGCTCTGAATGTAGTCATGGTATGTACTGTAGCGTCTGAGTTGTGGGTCAACGTTGGCCGTCACGTGCGAAGGACAATCAAAGTGACGCCAAATACACACTCATATCGACGTTAAACTTATAATCACACGACTGCTATGAGGGTAAAAAACTGACTAAAACTAAAACTCTCCGCGACACTAGGACAGTGTAAGCTGCACCTAAATCTCCACAATACATCTGGTCTGAACCTGCCATCCCTCCGCTTCTACCCATCCCTTTATGCCTCAACACTTACCCGTCTTTATCTGGAGTGCTATGACAAAAGCCCCATATATTTCTCATGGACCATTAACTATAACATTCGAATCCCTTTCAGACGTCTAAATTGCGTCTTTTTGTTTAGGAAAAAAGATTTTTGTAAAGGCACTTTCTCTTCATTCGTTTTCTCCTAGCCGGCAATTTTGTCTAGCACTGCAATTATGTGTTGAATGCTCACTCTAAATCAATGTTCTTTTGAAGTTTTAGCGGCTGTGAGTGAGCGAGCGACGTGTGGGAGCGTGGGCTCGCTTCAGGCTTGTGAATGAGTGGAAACTACGATAGTTTTTATTGATGATTTATTGTACCTACTAGCTCTAGCAGTGGAAGCCTTCTATCTGATGATGATGATGATTACGACTTGCTCGTAGTTTGAGGAAATCACAGAGTACTACTGGAAGGTGTTCTGTGGAAATCATGCCGTCTGGTGGTAAGCATTTGATTTTATACTTTTTGAAGTGATAACATTATAAGTCGATGAGCACCGGCTGCACGCAAGAAAAATTGTCACGTTCCGAGTGCAAGCGAGTGAGCAATATTGTAATGTTTTGAATAAAATAAATAAAAAAAACCGACGAACTCGAGAATTGTTCTAATGATGTTATCAAGTTAAATTATCGCCTGTAAACCGACCTTACAGTCGCCCTTTTTGTCTTTGTAAGGATATGTAAGGGTGTTTACAGATGCTCTTGTAGAAAAAAAGTAGATGCTTTGCTGTCCTTCATCCCTGTACCTTTAGTGCTATCCAATTCTCACATACTTCACGCCAGGATCAAGCAAGATATAGGAATTAATAAATCGATATTTGATGATATTTTATATTTAATTTATTTTGTAATTCCCATTTCCTCACGCCTCGATCTTCACTTGTGGCTCGAGGATGCAGTCAGGCGCGCCCTGTACGTGCGGATTTCTTTAGCTCATTGGTTCCGTATTCAGAATCAGGACATCCGCTCCTTGCATTATATGGAGGCTTTTATTGTGTTGGGGCGCCGGTGTGAGCGACGCGCGACGGTCAGATGCGGTGTATATCGGGTAAAACTTATATGCTCCTAGGGGAAGTTAATTGTTACTAACACTTTGTCTTAAATCTTCGTATTAGGCGGTATTTTGCGTTACTTTAAGCTAAATTAAAATTTTTACTTATTTTTTTAATCCAGTATTTCAAACTATAAAAATATTATTTACCGCGAAAGTATTATAAAATTACATATGTAAACGCTTTTATATTTGTAAAATAAGTAGGATTGTCCTTTGTAAGCTTAGATTTAGACGTTGTGGCAGAATTCATAGTTTGGAGCTAAACGTTGTGGATAGTAAAACTCCTTGCTTATAAACACTAATTTATTATATATGTATAATTTTATGTTATAAGTTATTTTATGTTATACTGGGAAGAAGTACTGTTGGCGTACTTTTCCGCAAACGCTTCCGCTTACCGCACCGCCCGCAGTCTCACCCCGCGCCAACACCAACGTTCTATCGAGTACGTCCCTAAACCATTTAACTCGATTGATGACGTCACTATGTCCTTTTCACCACATTTTAGCGACCGCTATCGGGTAGTGGTTCGGTGGTAATGCCGGAGATTTATAACTCGCCCGCTATTGCTATTTCTGCGCTTGTTATTAGATCAGTGATTAATTGATCTATATTTGTCGTGTAATAGCCAAGTCTAAGTAATGGCATTGAGTATATTTCTTTGGAAAACGTTCAAATACCCCCATGTGTTGCTTGTTGGAAAGCCGCGGTAAGAGGCAAGCACGGCCGTGGCAGTGTTTCTCTATTACACAGCACTGGTGTGAAGTGACGGGTATTTAGTTATTCAATTCGGTTGATTATGCGTTAAAATCGACATTACCGGTGCGGCTGAAGAACACGTTTTCAAAACCATCGTAAAGCAATTGGACAGTAACCCTGATGTTTTTCACGCTACTGGTTAATGGTAAGTAGGTAATATTAAATGGTCCTGATTAGCTTCAAGCATAATATATGTTAGCCTGGTCGACCGTATAGCTAGGTTTTAGTGAGACTTAGCGCTATTGCTGCAGAGCCGGAGAAGTAGGCCGGCACGACCCGGGAGCTATCTTTCGCTTAGGTTTGTTACACCGGCGTAAAACCAAGACTATGCTGTGGTGTGTCATGCGGTTTGTGACAGTCGATTAGTCGAATGCAGGGGATGGGGAAAACAAGAGTAAGTTGTGCAGATGTTTATGTTCAGCGGTAGTCACGAAAGGCTTCACAGACACAGGCAGTTTGTTTGCCACTTATAATATACAAACCTACTATTATAATATACTATTATAAAAGTAGTATGTTTTGTTAGGTGTGCCAGTAGTTGGTGGCCCATGGAGGGGAAGGGGGAGAGGGAACTAGGATAACGCATCTGTATAACCTCTGTGCGGATGTCTATGGACCTCGGTCATGAAAATTGCTCCGACTGCTTGTTATAATATTGGTAAGAGGTAGTGCCACACTGCATGCTTGCATGCAGTCGAATTGGGCCGGCACGACCGGGGAGCTACCTCTCGCTTACACGAGACTGGCGTAAAGTGACAGCTGTGCTGTCGCGTTTCGTGCGGTGTGTAAGTAGCCGGTGGCCCATGGAGGTGGGAGGAGAAAGGAGGGCAGCGCATCTGCATAGCCTCTATGCGGATGTTTGTGGGCGTCCGTAGTCATGAAAATGACTCCGGCTGCTCGTTTGCCCTCCTATATCATAAAAAAAAAAATATATATAAAAAAATACTAACACACCTTCAGTCAACGTCAGCGAGTCAGGCGGAGAGTAATTTACAGCAGGAAAAGCCTTTCCCCATAATGTAACATAACTCATTTTGTAATTTCTTAAGATTTTCCTCCCCATTTTCGCGAATTTCCACGCGGCGCGTGTGTGAGCTTTATAATAGAAGATTAATGTAGACAACGGCCGCTTGAAGGCCACTTTGTGAAATTAGTAGCAGTCAGCGGTTCCCAACATGGCGGTGTTGGGGATAACGACCTAACACGGGTCGAGGGCGCTCAATTTTTATCACCTTTTCTCAATTTCTGTTAATGTGTATTTTGTGGATGGGAAAAGTGTTTGCTTTTTGTCGCAATCATTAAAATGTGAATGGCATATGGATTTTTCTGTGGAACTGCTAAAGGCATATTATTTTTATTCTATATAAATATGGATCTATAGAGAGGCATATCATGGCTTGCTGGTCAGATCTTCTGTTAAATATTTCTATATATCTGACTGTTCTCGTACTAGATTAATGTTTTTCATTGGCTAGCAAGATCACTACGAGAATTGTGTGTTCATTGAAAAATATTTGAACTATGTATTGGTTTTATGTTAGTAGAATGAGATACGTGATTTATCTTGAGGTGTACACGCGGTTTGAAGTTTTTTTATAGTATAAGGAAGTAAACGAGCAATTGCAGTCATTTTCATGACTACTATAACATCGGGGGCGTTGATGCTACATTCAAATCACTGCCTAATCTATATCTGTGCCATCTGGCTGAATAATGCAAACACACTATAACTTATGATTATTTATTTTATCCCGTTGACTAATACATGTTCTGGTTATATTATAACTAGCCTAGCTAACACATATTCTCTATTCGCAATTATTCCATCTTATATTCGGAGAGATTCTCTCCCAATATAATACATTTTTTCCCTGTTTCTTTGTTGTGTAATTTGTTCTTTTTTCCTTTTGAAAGTTTAAACTGATATCTTTTTATTAAAAACATATCAGTTGTAGAGGTTTCATTCATTCTGATCAAGGAGTTTGTACTCGCATGCTACACTACCGACACCCACAGACATCCGTATAGAGGCTATACAGATGCGCTGCCCCCTTCCTCCTCCTCCCTCCATGGGCCACCGGTTACTTCCACACCGCACGAAACATGAGAGAATAGCCGTCACTTTACGAAGTTTTTCTGTAAGCGGTAGTGACGGTAAAAACTGACGTCTGTGCGTTGTGTGTTGTATATTAGTTGATGATGGAGGGTAAAGGATCCCTCCTTTCCAGGGTGGAGGGCATAGCATTTGTGTAACCTGTATGATTATGGATGTTTGTGGGCCCCGGTGGTCATGAATTTATCAAAGGGTTGCAAACTACTAGTTAGTCCGCCGTACTATAAAAATGTATCTTTCATAAAGTTTGAGAAGCGGTGGCGTATCACATTTGTGTAAACATATTGCGATAAAGGATTAATACATCTGTGCTCGTCGGCTCGGCGGGATCCATGATTTATCGTTACACGTTTGTTCCAGATTGTTCTCATGATGTGTATCATGGTTTATGCGGATAGACTGGTAGGTGCTAGGATTTGGAAAAATTATGCTTTAGACCACACAACTGAAGTAAATCCTAATTATTGATTTAATACACAAATCATTGCCATAGTTACAATGACATAACATATCATATGCTTAATTTATGTCTGTCCGTCATTGTACATGTTTTGATGTAAACGTTCTTCCTTGGTGCAGTGTATTTTTAACAAATAAATATTTATTTATTTATTTATTTATATGATATTTGTTTTGCAATACAAAAAAGTTTAACCTGGTTCGATTTTGATTTGAATGACAACTTCCTTTGGCCTCTCCCGATCAACACATTATTGTAACGCTCTCGTCAGTTTACTCCCCAAGAAGTAGCGCGTAAAGAAGTTTTACTTCAAAAATAAGTTTAAAGTTATAAAAGCTCTTGTCTTTGCATCAAGAGTAGTCGTGTGAAATTAAACGAAACAGTACAATATTTACAGGAATCAATATGGACCGAAGTTCGCAATTTCATGAGTAGTGTCACTCGTGATATCTGACACCTCATATGACAAAATCTATCAAGCCCTTTGTAACAGAGGACAAATAAATGTACATACATACATACTCATGAAAAACGTTTTCGTTCTACTGAAGCAATGACATCCAGTGACTTTTCAGTTCAATTTAGAATAATGGTTTCAATTTCTGTTTTTGTATTAAAACATGTTTTTACAGATAATATATATATGTATCTGAAAACTGTCTAAATAGATTTAATAGTATAACTATTTAATCAGTCAATCAATGTTACAGGAATAATAATTGTGTAACAGCTTTAATGTGTTACGAGGTTACACTCATGAAAGTGTAATTCTCTATAGAGATATTTTTGAGTTTGTTCGCATCTTTCAAACATACAACCTGGCGTATAAGAAAGTACCATAATATCAAACCTCATTTACAAGTAAATGCCGAAAATGATACCCAACATTGACCAATACAAACAGCCAATCCTTAAGCCAGCTGCAATAAGAAGGTCTCTGATGACGACACAAACGTACCGATATTAAATACACACAGACAGACGACTGGTAACAATGGAGATGGCCGGGGAGCGGCTCGTTGCTGTAATCTACTGCCATTTGCTGTCATTTGGAGGAATTGCCGATGTTGCAAGCTCGTCAGATCACTAATTCGTTTGTAAATGATTCCTTGATGGGCTGAAGATATTTTTAAAATCTCAAAACCTCCATTAATAAATACAATAAGGTTTTATCTATCTTCTTTCTACAAATCTCACGCGAAAGGTTGTATAAATATATTAGTTACGATTGTACGAAGTAGATAGATAGATAGATAGGCTAGTAGTTACGTTAAGATGAGGGATAAGAGATTTGGATTAAATTTATCACTACAGTCCAAAATCACATTTTAGGTTGGAGCGAAGTACGGCAACTTATTTGCAGATGTTTGTAGTCGATAGGTAGTGCAACCTGCCCTGTAGAACCTAATGGACCAGCCATCTGTCTGTCTGTCATATTTTAAGTAAGAGGAAGTGCCAAACTGCATTCTTGTATGCAGCCGACCGGCGTAGAGTGCAAGCTGAGCTGTCGCATTCAGTGCGGTGTGAAAGTAGCCGGTGGCCCATGGCAGTGTGTGGTGGGCAGCGGATCTGTATAGCCTCTATGCGCATTTCTATGGGCGTCGATAGTCATGAAAATGTCTCTGACTGCTCGTTTGCCCCCCCATACCATAAAAAATCTGTTCTCTTGAGCGTTCATTTACATTCACCTGTAAAATGTATCGTGACCCCTTAACCCAATGTTTGTTTACTCCGGAGAGTTTGACTTTAAAATTTATCAAAAACCTTTTGGGTTCAAGACGAGGAGGGCCCTCATTAAATTCAATGCCAGCAACTAGCTCTTTTGTAAAAAGGCCAACTTTACCTATTTAGAATTCAAAAAACGGATGTAAGGGAAAACAAAATGGCGGACTTCCATGCGAATAAATTTTAGAACAAATCCAAACTCCTGTCACCCAACAAGTGAGCACAAAAGATTTACGTGCAAACTTTTATACAGCTTAGAATTAGTTGGCACTCACTTAAATTAACAAGTTTCTGTTGTTATATTAAAACAATTAATGTTGTAAATTATTTCCCTGGCCGGCGCGAAAGTTTCCACCCTTCCTAGGAGTTTCCTGGACCGCGCCCTCTTGGTTTTTCCAACCGAAATTGTCGTCGTTACATATTAATATAATAAATATTACGGCACATTTAGCGATATATTATTTAACGTAACTTAAAAGGACATTATATCTTTTTAGATGATATTTTGATAAATTGTTCGATAACGATTTATTTTTCTTCGGATTCATCCGAATCCGTCCATTTGGGTGAAAAATTTTAAAATACCAAACAACAATATTCGCTTTCATCTGAAATACCAGCTTGTTACGACTTCGTAGATACAAAATAACATCACACATTTTGCCAAAGTCAAAGTCTCAAAAATGCACATTCTATCAACAATTATTTAGCATTTGTTTTATCGCATTTCCAATATGATTAGGGCTAGTAGTGGTCTAATAGGGCGTGAAGGGCGTTTGAGTACCTACTCAAGTGGCATTACACGTGCGTCGGCCTGCGTCTAATGGCCGGCGCTGGTCGGACGCAAATAAGCGAGATGATCAGTCTGATTTGTGCCCAGAACTATTGGCCGTCGTAATTGTCAGCAGCATCGTCCATTGCTGCACGCGGACGGTGACAGCAAATATTAGGTACATTGAAGCGGGAATGTGACTGGTGATGTTAGTTACATTTAGAATACCGTTTATACCTGTTTACATGATATTCCTTGTTTTCGGATTTTTGTTTAAAGGAAAGAAAAAATATGGCGAGGAGTTAAGTAAGTACCCAAATGTAATGAAGTCTTGTAGCATAATTTATGGCGGTTAACTACTTATGAAACGATATGAGGCGTGAAAAATATGATGTGAAACAGTAACCGACCGAACGTAATAGCAGAGTAACGCTTCACCGCTGTAACGTTGTCTATTGCGGGCCTTCATCACATCATTCATAATTATTATGTTCGTCTTTATAAAAATCCAGTTGCGTGCCGGAGCCAACACACTCAATATAGTAAACATATACATCAAAGGTGAAGTCCAATGGGCCACCGGAAACTCACAAGCCACACAACGTGACAGCATAGCTGCCTTTATTCATTCTATTTATATATCTATTGTTGTATGATCAAAAAATAAGGAAAATAACCTTTTAAGTTGCAAAATGCTTGGCTTCACATTGTTAGCTAGACAACATTTTAGAGCCAGACACGTCACAATCACAATCCCAGGCATTTCGTGTAACAGCCGAACGTACCAGGGACACAGAAATTTAACGGTATTCATGTCTCCGGACAATCAGCAGTCGTGATGAGAGACGGTCGCACACACGGCCGGTGCGGCGCGGCGGGCAGCCCGGCAGCTGCGGGTTATTGTTGACTTTAACTGCAATACTAACTAACGATAGTGTTGTCCAAATTGGATTAGGATTTTTTTGAACTTTAGTTATGTTAAAGTCTAGTCAAAAATGTGGAACAAACAATTTATTAAGTAGTTATTTATTAAGTATTTGTTATAGGTAGTGCCTTGTTACATTGCGCCTCCGTGGTGAGGGTGGCTCCCGACTTAATGACTCTCCTTATTATTAATGATTTAGGATCCAATTAAAAGAGGCCTCGTATGTCACTCACGTTCGTGACGTGACGTCATCGTGACGTCACTTACTTGTAATAATGAATTATACCGCAGTCTGCTGGAGTATTAAGTAATTAATTGAACAATGTCGACAGCGCAGGATATATAGGTATATGGAGGTAACTTTAGGTTAATAACTAGGAGAAGTAAGTACAAATGTATCTGGAAGATGGTGATGAGTGTCCACAGGCACCCAGTTTGTTTGTCCTCATACGTTTTTTCTATACAGTCTCACTTGAAAATAGGGACAAGTTAAAGGTGGCGCGATACCGCCGCAAAGTGGCAGCTGAAAAGGAATGTATCTCCATTGGAGGGGAATGCGGCAAGAAGGCAACATTTCAGCATATCATCTGTGCGCAAGTTTAAAGATATCCCGCCACTAAGGCTCCGACGGCCCGGCTATAAGCAGTGCCGCGCTGATGCTGACGAGCGCCGACGCTCCGGCTCGCCCGCCCAGCCGGCGGTGTATCCCGTC
>LUGF01002453.1:86388-97350 GCA_001625245.1 Calycopis cecrops
CTCTTTGTCGTGTCGTTTCAATGCGCTACTGTCTGAAGGGCTGTGACGTCATTTGCTTGTAATTACGAGATGTTCCGCGGCTTGATGGAGTGTAAATGTCTACGCGTTTTATTGTTAGCCCTAATTGTATCACTGTCTCACGCGACTTCGCGTGGTCCTTTCCTTGTGAGAAAGATGAGATATGAACTTCAATACGATGTTTTATACAGTCAAGTCGCAAAGTAAACATCGTATAGTATGACTATATATACTATATGACTGCCGCCCAGGTTTTGGCCGATATATTATAAAGAAAATAACAGAAACTTATAGAAACACTACTATGGCACCACATATGTATTAAGATAACGTTAGTTCGATAAAATCAAAATTTTTATGTGTATGATTTGGATTATTGGTCAGTTATATTGTTAGAAGAAGAATTAGAAAACTCAACTCTACTCTTCGCTTGTTCTTACCACCAAAGAAGATTAAATGAGTTGTGTGATAATAAGAAATTACTTGACACACCTACCTGAGACCGGTGGCCGACCTTACTATAGCGAGTATCATGCGATCAGCAATCATGGCGTCCCTTGAGCGAGGCATGTCAACCTGTAGACGGTTAAACATGATGTGAGAGATATTAGTATATATCTGTAGACTTACTACACCACGTTAGCCTAGCCCCGTGCTAAGTATCGTAAGGACTTGTTTTATGGGTACTAGACAACGGAAATATATATAATCAGAATTTTATTGTTTTTATTAATGCATAAATTATATATGCATAGATCCATGACCTAGGCGGGATTCGAACCCGCGACTCCTGGGCGCAACATGCTTCAATTACCCGAACTCTTTACCACTGCGCAAGCCTGGTCGTAAAAAAATTCAAAGTACCTAGCTCTTATTTCTTAGTTTACATAAAATATAGCAGACATTCTAAAAATATATATTCTACGTTCATTTTCAATTGAAATCCATTAAAGTCTACAATAACATTGCCTTCTAATTAGTAAACAATCAAACAAATGTTGAGTCTAGAATCTAGATTTTAGGATGAACAAACGAGAAAGTTGATGTTTTGCTGTTGGCACTTTACATAAAGTAATGAACTAGTGGCGAAGCATCTAATAGAAATTTCAGTATAGCCGCAGTACAAAGTTATCGGTAAGCCAAGAGAAATTGCGACTGTATGAACTTTTGTAAAAGTTGTTTAAACTGTGACACTATTTGTAATTTTTAATTATTAGGTTTAACATTTTTCTCTTTATTATATTATCGTTATCAGCAGCAACAAATGAAATATAAGATGTGTACTTTACATTATAAAATATGATTTCAAAGTCTGTCGTCGTGCTTATTCCTCTACCTTCAATTTTTTAAATAATTTTCTTGTTGTTCCTGTCGTGAGACTAATGGAGGTATGTATTATTGACACAAGCTAGCAACAGTTATCTCACACGAGAGTTTTCTCCTCGCCTCTTCTCTCCTGGTCCTGCTGCTCTCCTGCCCTGTGGCGCGCGTCACACAGATAGTCGCGAGACTAATGGAGGTATGTATTATTGACACAAGCTTGCAACAGTTGTCTCACATGAGAGTTTTCTCCTCGCCTCTTCTCTCCTGGTCCTGCTGCTCTCCTGCCCTGTGGCGCGCGTCACACAGATAGTCGCGAGACTAATGGAGGTATGTATTATTGACACAAGCTTGCAACAGTTATCTCACACGAGAGTTTTCTCCTCGCCTCTACTCTCCTGGTCCTGCTGCTCTCCTGCCCTGTGGCGCGTGTCACACAGATAGTCGCGAGACTAATGGAGGTATGTATTATTGACGTCTCCGCGGCGCAGCGGCGCTCAAACTTTCACGGCAAGCAAAAGTACGGGAGCAGGTGGCGGCTGAAGTTATTGATTGCTTTACTAATAGTTAAACTTACACGGGTGTTACTGGGTTTGCTCTGTTGCATTCTGCGTATGCAAACTGCACGGCGCTAAGTGGCGGCAAACATTTGTGAATTACGAATGGAACTGCTCTTGTGCTTACACTGCAGGCACAATTGTTAAAGGCTCAAATATCTTTTTAATGAGCTACTTTGTTCTGTCCAAAATGGCTGTTACAAATAAATGCTGCTGCTGTCAGCAAATCTATGAGCTAGATAACAAATATGTTTAATAACTTAGACTCGGTTTTTTTGGATTCGGTAATTAGACTACTAAAGACCTTATTCCGTAGTAGATGGACTGATCAGAAGATCTTTTTAGTAAGAGGTAGTGCCACATGCAGCCGAATTCGGTCGACACGACCGGGGAGGTACCTCTCGCTTACACGAGACCGGCGTAAAGTGCAAGCTGCGCTGTCGCGTTTCGTGCGGTGTGTAATTAGCCGGGAGCCATGGAGGTGGGAGGAGAAAGGAAAGTCATGAAAATAGCTCCGACTGCTCCTTTGCCCCCCCTATACCATAAAAAAAATTAATAAGGGACACACCCACTTATACTTTTACTCGCTTGTGCTAACGAGATAAAAAACCTTACCTACTATACGCTTTCCACTTTAACTATTTTGACAAGATAAGTGATCCGATATGATCCGTTGACACCAATTTTGTGACAGATTAAATTCCCATCTGCCTGGTACGTCACGTCAGGGAGACGACAGAAGCGGAAGTAAATTTCCAAGGTCACGAACGTATCACCTACGCGATTTGCCATTGACAGCCAGAGAGACGTACACTGTTCTCATCTCCCGCGGAAGTACGCATCACCGCTGCCTACAATACGGACTGTACAATGTGAGACAACGTAACTACAAACAGACTCGCACGTGTAAATGAAAACACACTCATTTTTATAATAGCCGTAATGACCGGTTCATATCCTGCCGTGCCGGGTGTAGCCGGTATTGTGGGCGGCAACAATGGCGGCCGATACCCGGGTTTTGTTTCTGATCCGGCGGCTCGTTACTCAAATAGCCCCGCATTTCGGCCGCTTATTGTTTCGATGCAGATTTTGTTTGGCGGGGTTTGATGGCGTGCTGAAGCCCGGGGAATGTTTTCAATAGTTTTTATATGGGGATTACGGGGCTTTCTCTGTGTAATGTCTGTATCATTTGTGTTGTTTAGATGTACTTGTAACGAGGCTCTGGCTTTAGTCTATACTAATATTAATAAGAGGAAAGATTTGTTTGTGTGTTTGTATATAATGAATGGGCTCCGAAAGTACTGGTCCGATTTCCAAAATTCTTTCACCATTTGAATGCTATATTATCACAATGAACATAAACTATTTTTACCGAGGGAAAATGCTTCATTCCCATAGGAAAACGGTTAAACTTTTAAACGGCTGAAACGATTGGGTTAAAATTTTATATGGGTATTTCGATGGTTTCCAGGATGCTTCAAAAGTACAACTGGATCTGGGAGATGTGCTGCTTTTGGTATGTCAACTACTAAATGTCTTGACTGATTGGTTTGAAATTTTGTATGTGTTTTTCCATGAATGCGCTATGCGCCCACGAAAGTTTCTAAGTTGGTACGACCAACTTTCAATGGATGGCGTCATTCCAGTGAATTTTATATAATACTATGATAATCCATGCTGACGTATCTGTTGGTGGCATAGCAACGCGCACGGTATAGCTAGTAAAGAATAAAAGAACTGATCGTTGATCAACTTGTTCGTTAATTACGAAGTTAAGTTTTCAACAAGAAATCCTTCTTTTCAAAAGTAATCTTTTATTAGGATTTCTTTTTCTTATTCATTCCCATAATTTTAAGGCAATCAAACAATTATCCAGTTATTCCTATAACTTGAAATATACGTAGTATTTTTTAAAATAATAACAAGGTATAGTTAATGTTGTACTAATAATAACATAACATCTTCAGATTTTGTAATGTCTTATAGGTCATAATGGTATAATCATAATGGCCTTCTATATAGGTCAGGTAACATCTTTAATAAACATTTCATCGTCTGATAAAATATTTAATAAAAAAAATTATCGATAACATACTTTTTTGATAATAAATAGATTTATTTATTTCTCTCTTAAAGTACGTAGGTACACAGGCAACGTTGATCTTGACTCGAACAACAGTCAAATGTTTGTGAGCCGCGGATATCGATACTACCACAATACAAGTACTAGTATATTTCCCGTCACTTCTCCCCCATAACAAACAAGTCCTGTACCCGGTTTATTAGAGAGCGCAACTCCAATCCCGGTACAATGCAGTAACGGAACTCCTTAAAAATACAGTCAGCAATTAACCTTTCTTTGCAGTTAAAGAGAGAATATAAAGTTTTAGCTAACCGCAGTTTACGAACAATCATTGGTTTCATTCAGCGCTCTATTTGTTTAGTTGTGTTCTGTTGCAACCGTTAGTTAGTTGCGCAGTTAGTCGAACAAACAAAATTCTCGAGTTCTTAGCTGAGCGGAACTTTTAAAAACGTTATCGCGTGTGTAGCTCTCGCTGTTGGGATATAAAATGATGATACAGCACGTGGAAACGTTGGAAAATTAACGACATAACAACGTACAGGGTTATTACTTATTTGTAACAGTATAGTAACAGATATAGGTAGCTAGCAAATTTTACAACATTGGTTCTATCAATTTGAGACATAATTCAATATAAATGATTTTTTTTTAATTTATAGGTACTGTGGTGATATTTGGCAGTCCCGCGCGAGCGGCCGGCTGTAGCGGGAACCTTGGAATCTACCTACGTACATACATACATTCATACATGTAACATACGTGACACGAACACAACGTTCAAAAACATTGCTCTCATCCTGACGCAATGGGATCATCCCTTATATTGAAATAGAAACCTAAGGTAACTAAACAATAAGAAATCTTTACAGCTCGGTGCCTATTTATAATTCTGATTGTATATTATAGTTTTGATTCATCTACTTAGTTTCATACATAATGATTACACCATTTTCATAGTATCCTAAGGGGGCGTTGGTTACCGGGGCATTAGTAAACGCACTACACGCGACACCACAGCTGTCACATTGATCACATGACCCCGATGGCGTCGCCCCCGTGTACACATATAGTGTATTTGCTGCAGCGCAGCATGACACTACCTCTTGCTGAAACAAAAATACGTTTGCTAAGGCTTGTCGGCTACGATATTGATCTACGAGAGTTTGTAATTACTGACTAATGACTAGGTACAGACGGTACACCTGTAGTGACGTCACGGAGGACCGGGCTCGGCCAGGGGTCGAAAACTTTTGGTCCAGGCGACAGCTACGAAAATAAATCGCTTTTATACATTTTGTACACAGTAGGTAATTTTAGAGTTCCTTACCTCAATAAGAAAAACGGAGATCTCATAGAAATACTATGTGAGCCGTCTGTCTGGCCATTCGTCTGTATGTCTATCAAAATACTTTTCTCAGGAACAAATACTGAGGTCCGCTACCTCTTGAAATATAGGAAAAAACATACTTCTGAAAGATTTTTTTCTAAACCGAATCAAATCAATCAAAATATGATGAAGATATTAACTTGCATATTCTATGTACACACGTTAACTGAAAACTATGGGGTTCCCGTAATAACACTAAGCAGTTAAAAAAATTACATGGTAATTTATTTCTCTATTAATCCTTTCTTAAAGGACGGATTTTAGCTATCTAATTGAGATCGGCATTTATCTGATTAACATTCTACATGTTTATCAAAACCTTCTGCTGTGGACATATCGTATCCCCTCGAAGCCGATAACGATATTGATTCCATGGAATTTATTTCACATGACATTTCCACCGGGAAAGTATTTACATACTGTTAGAGGCGATCAGAGAAATATTCAAAACAGGATCAGGCGGGGTAGGGCTCAGGTAAAGCCTTCTTCAGCGGCTTTCACATCAACGTCAATTTATAGTTGAATCTTATGGTAGTTGTTGTTTTTATAGCTTACTCCGAAGGCCGGTAGCTGGACAATAGACCGAACTTCGGTCCCTAGTGCTAGTCGGCACATAACTCTTGTCTTAAGTCTGTAGTATTTTCTTATTGTATTTACCTAATAAATACGACCTAACCAAAAAATGCATGTACATACGTGACCATAAAATTACCTAGGTTTGTATGGGAGGAAAATAACATAAATGAGAGTAACACTGTACCGCTAACTGCGCTTTCGCGCACCTTTCGCTTCAGAACCATATTCGACTCAACTCCAGACGCGTAATAGATCTGACTCAAAAGTCTGGAGTCTTCACTTTAATTAATGCTTTGAGAGTTTGAGCACCTGTAAACTATTACCTAATTTGCTAGCGTGTATACTATTTTTAGACCTTTTCGAAAAATATTTAGATTATTTTCTTTGCAAGAAGTAATAGCGCGCAGTATCGCACTACCTCTTAAACTCTACATATCATGCAGCCGGAATTGTCTGGCTAAACCGGAGAGAGCACGCCCAGTGACGGTTACGTTGACGCGTTTCTTACGGTTTGTAAGTTTTTGGTGGCCTGTTGGAGAGAAAGAGGAAAGGAGGCCAAACATACGTATAACAGTTATACGGATATTTATGGATGTCGGTAGTCCCCATAAGACTTGAAATGCCCGTTTGCCCTCTATTTGGCTCGATATTAAACAACCTTAGTTCAGTACTCTGTAAAGTACCTTTATCCAATAGAATATCGAGAGTGCGTTAATAGATTTATATTAAAAATTAAATTCTGACAAACACGGGTTCGACGACTTGCGGAGACTCCTTTGTGCGAGACTGCCGTCGATATATTATATTCATAGACCTTTCATACGCCTTTACAAAAATAATTTCAGAATATATTTTGGAACGGTCAGCGGTCCGGGTCGGTTGCGAGATGCAAATGATTGGCAGATTTAGCATCCAAGTACTTAGAGTAACAAACGAAGTAAGTTTCGCTTTTATAATATAGTTGTACTGATAATTCTTATAGTCTCGCATATTAGAAAAAAAAAATATTACAAAATTTCATCGAGAGTTACCTTTAGTCATTTAATTTTCGACTTCGGCTTCTCCTTTTAACAACAACAAATCATTACGTTCCATAGCCACTGGATACACAGAGAATAAATAACAACATGTTAATCTACATTTTATACATCGCAGAGCACATTTAACCTATCAAAAACGTTAGGTACGTCAATGTTATTCATAGGTCAAATGAATTATTTTATAAACTACTTAGCGATGCTGAAGTTTTGATGGATTTTCGCGCTATTTGGAAAATAAGTCGTCTTCTAAAGAGATTCAGACAAGCATTGTATTTATTGTTCAAGTTACAAAGACTTGTATTTAACATTGACAATTGTATCGCAGGACTTAAGTTAGTGTATTTGGGGACAATTACTTTACACGTTACAACATAAGCCTGAATAAAAAATGGTTGGACTTGTTTAATGGGCATCACAAAAAATAATTTATTTTTAGTAATGAATTTCATTATCATCAGCTAACAAAGACAAGCGTCACAGGTCACGGTATTCAGCTGCTCTCGGATCTTTAGGGTCCCGAAAAGCGCGGCGAAGCGCAGCGAAACGAAGCGCAGTTTATGTGTCATATGAATTTCAACTTTATAATAATTGTTATAATACTTATTATCGCATGAGAAACTCGAACGAGTCGCGCGAATTCGAGCGATTGCGCGAGGATTCGCTGGAATCCGCGCGGAAGTCGCGAGAATTCGATAATAAGTACTACAGTAATGAAAATAAAGTTTAAATTTATTTGACACTGAAAATGCGCTCCGCTTCGCTGCGCTTCGCCGCGCTTTTGGTGTGAATTGACCCTTACGATCTAGAGAAGAAATAACTAGCCTTGACAGACTGACAACAAATTGAAAGGGTTTTTTTTTATTTATGTAACCCTAACTAGGCTAGACTATTCGACTAAAGTGAAAAATAAGAGAACAGAAAGATCCTCAAATCACCTAAGTGATCAGCACAAAATTTCCCGAAAGTAAATCAACATTTTCAGCCACGCAATTGAACTGTACAACAAAAATATTCCGATAACGAAGTTAGGTGCCGGAGTGCCTGCATTACCCGGCCGTGAAGCCGGCATCCATTTTGTTTATTAGATTCTGTGGAACAGGAAAACAACAATATGACGTTAAAGATGGTAGCGAGGTATTGTTGCGGGGGCTGCCAGGGTGAGGCTGGAAACTGCCTTGAAATTAAATTTTCTTATTTTCTTTATAGTAAAGGAAATTTATTATTATACCAGCTTCCTGACTGCAACTTCACGTTCAGTTTACACCATTTTATAGTAAATGTTTCAAAAAACATTATACATATAACATTAAACATATGTCCATCTCTGAAGCGAGATAATCAAGTATATGAAAATGTCAAGCAACGTCTAGACATTCCAAACAAACAATGTCAATCTCGCATCTATATTAGCATAGGATTATGTACTTTTAGTGATTTATATTTACCAAAAATGTTAAGGTAAAAATAGAATACATGGCCCATATTGGGGAGGAGGAGGGCAACGCGCCTTCGTAGAAATTAAGCGGATATCTATAGATAGCGGTAGCCATTAAAGGCTTGTTGGTTTTCCCCGCTATACGAAAAAAAATATTGTATTTTATATTTATGACACTTCGATAAAGTAAGAATGTATAGAGAAATTGATATATGACGATTGTTGTGTATGCACGCTCCCTCCGTCCCCTCAGTTCACACAACGAGATTGATTTTAGAATGGCAGGTGTCTAACGAGAAATTTAATCAGATTTGATTTAAATAAAAGAACGATACTAGGACATTTTAATATAATTCTAGCTAAAATTGTTATCGTAATTATATAAGTGTTATAAATAGTTCTTTAAATAACATATTTATGTTGATATACATGTTTAACAACTCTACAAAAATTACCCCTCGAAATGAGCAATTTCCTTTCGCTGGCAACACAAATTGTAACATTGCCAAGAAATAGATAATAATGGTTATATGAATAAGAGTGGAAATTGTCCGTATCTTTTATAAACCTCGCCGGGCCTAGATAATGGCTGGCTGGGCGTTGTACAACTTTTACTGCTTTTTTGGCTTTCACCAACTTTACGTATTGCGACGTACTCGAGCTTATAATATTCTGTTTCGTTGTCGTTTCTAAAATCACTTTTGTTGGTTGACATTTGACAATGGAGAATTGTAAAAATGAAATTTTTAAATTACAACTTTGTGCTGTTTTCAGTATCGAAAGCTGTATTTAGGGGTGCTAAAAATTAACGTCGTTGTATGTGTGTGTGCCTGTCTATCTGTGGCTGTTACACACATGTCCATGGCTCTCAAAGAGATGGAAAGTTTGACGAACATCGAGCTAAAAGTTTGAAGAGCATCAGCTCTCTTCTTATTGCGTAGGGGTTTTTAAGTTTACAATTTATTATATTATGTGTTATCAAAATACACAATCCTGATTTTTTATTTAGATCATTAAACTTACAATCCCAGAACACGGTTAATTTACGTACTAACAATAAAAAACCGGGACTGCACCTACTCGAAATGATCACTACATAGTACATACCATGTAGGGATGTACTACGCTGGCAACTAAATTAAATAATTTTCTGCATTATAAAAAAAGACACAAATTTAATAATTTTAGGATTCAATAATGTAAGGATTTAAATGCTGTCTCAGCGTTGCAGCCGAATTCAGTCGGCGCAGCCCGCGTGCAGCCGCCGCCACACCGTCCTGATGGTCAGTCTCTTATGGTTCCACCAAGTTTCTAGTACCTCGAGTGCTAAGACCCCCAGTCCGGACGAAAGTCAACAATGAATCTCTTCGAAATGTAACCACCACAAACATCCTTAACTCACCTAGACGTGCGTGGTATGTGGACATCGACGATTAGAAAAACTGATTATGATCTTTATAAAATTGATACCTACTCCATGTAGGCACAAACTAGATGCCCTAGTGCTTTAGAAATTTCGTAAGTAAATATTTTAAAATAGCTTAATTACATACTATTATAATATTTATATAATATCTTTTTCTTTGTAGCAGAACTTATGGCTAGACTAGATCTAATACATTTTTATCAAGATTAGCGATCCCATGAAAATCGATATTTGATCTAGTAGTAGTAAGTGAAACTTTTTTGTAATTAAAAACTAAATATCATATGACATGCTATGTCATCGTAACTAAGGTGAACAATTATTTCGACACTTGCAAAAGATAACTACATAGAAACTTGATCAATAATTACTGTCAATGTATCAAATGCATGGTAGTGGGTGTAAAGTTTTATTTATTAAATCAAAGTACTTTATAAACAATATAATCAAAATATATTAGCGTTCTGCACTTACACGTAAACTATAAGTGTGCCAAATTTAATACTCCTCCGTCCGCGCAATTTTCGTAAAAATGTTCCCGAAGTTTTTGCTATAATTATCAAGATAATATCGCAACAATATTTACAAGCGAACACCAGCTCAGTTAAAGTTTAACTTGCTCGAGTGACCACGGCGAACTCCCGGGGGTTTCCATATAAACCCCCACTTAACTTACAAGATGTAGGGGTCACTCAACTTGCCCCCAAGTTGCCCTGTGACGTCATTACCTGTGAACCTGTTCTCATGTAGATTTTTAAACGTTTCCTTTGTTAAATCTCAAATGAAGTACCTCTCATGATAGCGAAGTGAGGGCTTCAATGGCGAGTTTCGTGAAGTTTTCGACTCCCCTCCGGATAATTTGAATCTCAGCGATTTTTCACACATCACATAATCTTGCAATCTTTTAATATAATATGATGGCAACGCAACTGCAAAACTCCCGGTGTTGTAGTGTTTTTAGGCGTCGGAATTCACCAACTTCTCGGTGAAGCGAATGCTCGTTTGCCCCCTGTACAATAAAAACGTCAAAGACTTCGGTTCTAATCCTAGAATGGATATGTGGAAAGGTCAGCAGGGGGCAGCACATGTATGATGACTCTTGCTGCTCATTCGCCCGCTC
>LUGF01002453.1:97616-117650 GCA_001625245.1 Calycopis cecrops
CTTTTATACCCATGCACTTCACAATTGTTACTTGGTTTCGGCATTTTTTACTAAACGCGAAAATCTTACAGTGCACAATATTATATGAACGCGCGAGACTGCGACGGCCCTGTGTCGCCGATATCTTCGAAGATAGGCCGAGCCGTAGGTATAAAACGCGTGACCTCGAGCGAGTGACGTACGCCTGGTTTCGTGAAGTTTTCGACTCCCCTCCAGATAATTTGAATCTCAGCGATTTTTCACACATCACATAATCTTGCAATCTTTTAATATAATATGATGGCAACGCAACTGCAAAACTCCCGGTGTTGTAGTTGTTTTTAGGCGTCGGAATTCACCAACTTCTCGGTGACGCGAATGCTCGTTTGCCCCCTGTACAATAAAAACGTCAAAGACTCCGGTTCTAATCCTAGAATGGATATGTGGAAAGGTCAGCAGGGGGCAGCACATGTATGATGACTCCTGCTGCTCATTCGCCCGCTCACAAAGTGTGTCACAAAAGTGTAACAAGTATTTGCACACTGACCGGTGGAATATGTGGATGTAGTAACGAATTCGAACAACTATATACCATATTCTTGCAAATAAAGATATTATTCTATTCTATTCTATTCACACTATAAAAAGCTTATTACATACAATGTAAGTACAATCAAACAGTTCAGGTGCGAGGAATGTGGCAAGTAAATGTTGTGACGGTTTGGCTGCTTTATAGCGGCCATTTTGATTGTGTGGGGGAAACCAGCTGAGTCTTTTGACTCTGCCGACGCCCATAAACATTCTTTAAATCAGTGGCGCGAAGCCTTCCAAAATCCGCAAACGGCCAGCGGTCGCAGCGGGAGACAGTACATTTGTATTTTGTTATAATTTAACAAATTGTTATATGGCCCATGGAGGTGGGAGGAGAAAGGAGGGCAGCGCATCATTATCGACTCTATGCGGATGTCTGTGGGCGTCGGTAGTCAAATGACTCCAATTGCTCGTTTGCCCCCGTATACCGTTAAAATGCTATTGTAATACAGACAGGGTAGGTCATAGGGACTGTGCCGATAGACGTAAAAATTGGAATACTTTTTGTAGTTACTTTACTGGTTATAACAAGATACAATATTTGTTACAGGTGCTAGCGTACGAAATGTGTATAACACGCGAAAGTCTCAAAGTATCATATAAAAGTGCTATAGCACAGAAAAGTGAGGTAACGCCATCTCGTAGCTACTTCGTAGGTCCGTAGCTACTTCGTAGCACCGTAGCTCCACTACCCTGTCCTGCGTATAGCATGTTTTCTGACGCGGACTCCTAATATTGTTCCCTGCCCAACGCCGTGCTCGTGATATGTACACCAATACGCCATGCAAGTCCGCATATAAATGCACGTCGCGTGTCGCGGGGCTGCGACCCCGGAACCCCGCAGCCCGGAGCCCGAGGCCCACTCGCAAGACACCGTTAAATATGCAAGCCAATCGCTATTGTCGGAAACGACTCAATTGCTTTCCGACTCGCCCTGTCGATACCGCTACCAACGGTGTCAAACTCTAACTCGAAGCAGTTTTTTACGTTTTGTTGTTTTAGGAGATTTTTATACTCAGATATACAATACCTATACATAGTATAAAACAAAGTCGTTTTCCGCCGTCTGTGTGTCAGTATACTTAGATCTTTAAAATTACGCAACAGATTTTGATGGGTTTTTTTTAATAGATAAAGTGATATAGGAGGAAGTTTTATATGTATTATTATACATTTAAACTAATCATAACTCCATTTTTTAACTCCGAAATCCACGCAGGCGAAGCTGCGGGAGGAAACTAGTACCATATAATTATTTTTTGAAATCATATATAAAAAAATGAGACAAAAAATTGAGTCGCTGTTCTGAAATGAATACCGAATGCATGTCTTATGTGAATTTATATTTATATTAATTGGCTTACAAATTATCCATTGACTATACGTTACATTGCAGAAGATTTCGCTCAACGTAGTACATGTATTTTGATAATATTATATCACAAATAAAGCTCTATATAATATAGAAAATTTAATAACTTGCGTATTCTCTATATAACTGATTTGTCTCTGTACACGACTAGCCTCCTTACCCGACTTCACACTGCTACAACATAGGTAATCGAATAACAAAACAGCGATGATTATTTACATAAACTCTTTGCGGATCATTTTGGGTTCCGACTGCTCGTGAACTGACTGAAATGAATTAAAAATGTAAAATATGTAAAATTAGACTGTATATTGTAGGAAGGTACCTATTAATCATAAATGTTTTTAAATGATATTTGTACGCCTAAACGGCAGAATATGTTTGAAACTATATAAGTATTTTACTTCACTTAATATTCGACATTTTTTCTTAATCATTAATTGCGACTTTCCTAACCAATGATTGTATTTTTTTAATTAATATTTTTATAGACAGTTAATTTTGAAATTTTTGTTGGTGTATCAATAAAATAAAATAAAATAAAATAAATTATTTAATGAAAATCTATTTTTGTAGCCATATTCCGGGAAATAAAATATTTTCTGTCTTTCTTTCGTTTGTTACTAATACTCTCACACCGAGGGTTCCGTAGCTACGAACATGACTGCGTATAAAATTTTACAAAGTTGTATTTGCGGGCGCCTGCACTGTTTTTGTGTGAATCGAACTAAAATTATTGTTTTAATGTTGTTTTCTAGTGATACACTTATAATGTACCTATTATATTATTAGTTCCTCACTTTTGATCTGTTCGCTAAATTTATTTTTCGTGAAATTTTCAGTCAGCATTTTCTTGTAGCAAGAAAAAAGACACAGGAAATACAGCTACCAAGTACCTTCTAGTGGACCTAGAATAACGAAATTTTTCGTGATCCTAGGTCAACTAGAAGTAGGTGTTAGTTACGATATGATCGCATAGAGAATAGATTTAGAAGTAGTATATTTCCTGTTTCTTTTTTCTTCCGGAAAATGAAAAAAACTTCAGTTTTCAACATCAATTTTAGCACGATCCTTTCAAGCGTTTCTCAGAAAAAGTATTATAGTATTGACAGAAGAACAGACATACAGACGGGCAAAATAGTGATTCAATCCATTGGGCCACAGAATACATACATATTTTGTATTCTATTCTTAAATTTTACATATCTTTTATGTTGTTGTAAGTCTTAATATTTCGTGACGACACAATGGACAATTATGACTATCCCAACAAAAACATCCTGTAAAAAAACCAAGTCTCGCAGCTCAGTCTTTCTACCATAAAAAGTTGTGAGAGCCATGTAATACCAAATCGGTAAATTTATTTAGTCCCTACTTAAGGAACCTTTTGTCTTAAGTTATTATCATATCATATCTTTATGCCAGTCTTATGAAGTCAGTGAGAGGTCCCTTCCCGGTCGCGCCGCGCCGCCGGTCCAATTCGGCTACATGCAAGATGCAATGTGGCACTACCTTTTACAATAGAATGTGTTTAGAATAGGTAGGTACTTACCGACAATAAGAAGAATTTGTATAGAAAATCGTTTTTTTTATATTTCGACATATTTTCCTATGCAAATGTTGTTCAGTTTCATGGGCTGAACACACCCATCGCACCCTATCCTATACCCCTCCCGTTGTGCCTCATACACCTAGGAACCTATCTACACCGGTTATTCTATTGTAATCCGACTGCAAATTTAACTTTGTAATCCTATATATTTATATGGGATTACAAAGATATTCATGCAGTTGGTGTATTTAGAAAACTGGACCGAATTTGCAAATTATTTTTAGTTTTCTTAGTTTAGACACAAAATGCAAATCATATTCTAAATTTGAAGCTTCTATGTCTGCTAAAAGTACGTTAAACTTTTGTTGATCGGTCAGTCAGTGAGTGACAAAATCGAGAAATTTTAACAAGTTCCAATTATTAATCTACTGGTTCAAATTGAATGAAATTTGGAATATAACCTGAAATTTACAACGTCTGCTTAGATACTAAAATTTTAGGCTTCCTGTTTTATCCACTACGAAGTTATAGGGGATCGAAATTGGCCTGAGTTGCTTCGAGAAAAGGATGGTACGGCCGTGCCACTTTTTTGTTCGACTTGACGGGGGCACTGCTGTGCCCCCAGATATGCAGCATCTTCTATACCCGTGCAAGCGTAACTTTGGCGCATCTGAAGGTTTGGTTTGTAATTCTGGCATTCTCTTGCTATCAAAGTAATGCACTTGACCAAATGACGTAGTCGTTGTAAATGCTTATGCCTCGTGTTTCGTAAATCTCTCGCTAGATGGCGGTGAACCGAGCGTGCATCGCGCTATCGAAGTGATGTGTCTGAATATACATGTATCGTATAGGAGTTTCTCGTGCACGGATTAAGCTGAAATTTGGTATTTTTTATAACACGTTGCACTGAACCAGTGTAAACGTGTTCATTTAATATTTAATTTAATCATTGATTTATGGTTATGATATTAATTTAACTAAATCTAACCTTAAATTATTTATTTCTATCCGCGCCCCGCGGTTTCACGCGCGTAATTTTCGATATCGTGGAAAATCACCCATAGAACATTTTTTTCGGGATAAAAACTATCCTATGTTTAATCCAATTTACCCTCTATGTCTGCCAAATTTCATGAAAATCGGTTCAGACGTTTTTGCGTGAAGTAACAAACAAACACAAACTTTCGAATTTATAATATTATTAGCAATAGGATAAGATTGTTAATTATCATAAATATATTTCTTCGAGTGTGACAATCGAGATTCGACAACTAAAAAGCTATATCCTATGAGCGTGCTCCAAACGTGGAGGAGCACTAGCTAAATATGTTACGCCCCAGCGTCTAGTGTTATTTTAAAAGGCATAAATGCTATGAAAATAATATTTTATAATTTGGAGTATTTCAATTATTTCCATTTCATAGAGAATTTCTTTAGACTAACAATGAATGGTCTAAAATGATTCTAGCTGCTACGATCGGCTTTTGAGGTATTCCATAGCAAGGTGCTTGGTGCAAATATGTTTAAAAGCCTTAAAATTAGAGCTTGTACAACATTTTGAAGGTGGTACTTGAGGCTAGCTCAAAATATCTTACTATTTAAACTTCACCAGAACCGGCAGGTGCCGTCAGTAGTGCTACTGGGTATACGAGGAGCCGGTGACGCTAGCATTATCATCAAGTCTGAGGTAGTGCCATGATCAATACTGCCTTACCTGCCAGCATCAATGTAAATTCATATTGATAATAATGATAATCTATATATTAAAACGTAAAGTATAAACTTTAGGAACATTTTTACGAAAATTGCGCGGACGGAGGAGTATGAAAGACGCACTTATAGTTTACGTTTCAGAGTGTAGAACGCTAATATTTTTTAATAATAATGTTTATAAAGTACTTTAATTTAATAAACAAAACTGAACACAATGTGTGTTCAGTTTTGAAACACATTGATATATAAGTCACACGTCATTATGGATGAAGTTTCTGTGTCTCTTGCAAGTGTTGAAAAAACGTAGACAGAGAATTTGAAAATTCTAAATTGTACATAAATTGTTTTTGTACCTTAGTAACGATGTCATAATATGTCATATGATATTTAGTTTTTAATTACAAAAAAGTTTCACTTAGATAGAATATATATAATATATAATTAGATAGATCTTCGCGGGATCACTAGTAAAATAAATCTTTATTTAGTTGCATCAAAGCTTAATTTTTAGACACCAGAAATAATTTTTACAACAACTTTTTATAATTACTTTATACGCATGTTGTATGCACTGGTCGTGCGGCGTGTCTCAACTAGGCATGCAAGTTTTAGTAGCATTATATTATTATCATACGATAATATTTTACATAATTTGCGACATCCATTACTTAAGATTTACTCTTGTATGCTAAGAAACGCAAAATTTAGATATGAAGGTGGTGTTTAAACCCGTGTAACTGACAGCCCTGGAGGGCTTTAAACCAGCGTGAAGTGATGGCTCTAGAAGGCTTTAAACAGTCAAAGTTAAGTTTCAGTTCAAAACAGTTTCCCCATTCGCATTCCTGTCTTTGGTGCTAAACACTAACCCGCTACTTTTTCCGCGGCGCTCTATATTTTTAAGGAATTTAAACTTGTTCATGTGTATATAGCTGATTAAGGGAGCGTAATATATCTACACGTATATTTAAAAATAGTGCAATAAGTTAATCACAATAATAAAACTGAGTATTTAAAAAAATTACATTTTTTTATTAACAAAAAAAAAAGAAATTGCTTATCCGTAAAGTCTGTTTACGGACGGTAATGTGACATGATGACGTCATGTCGATGAAGTGGAAGAGACCCAAACGCTGAGGCCGATCGTGCCTCTCTGTCGCTTGTTCTACGCTCCCGCTTGCACACGGAACGTGACACTTTGGACACGTGAAAAAATCAGAAGGGCAATTCACGGTGACTCGTAAAGATGGCAGGGAACCCCGGCAGTTTCGAATTTCGATTAGAGATCTCACACACATGCGTGTCATCTCACACAGTGCGTATCCGATTTTCCCCAACAGCCAAGCCCAAAATTGGCTGTATGGCTCGTCATCGTGGGACTTGGATTGACCTTATATAGTACAAAACTTCGAGAGGATAGAATAAAGCTGCGGTCGGCAACCTCTTAGCAACCAAGGCTAAGCAAACTAAAGGTGGGCCACACTTGTGATAACAACCTTAGAAGACCGATGTACCTACGTATGGCTCATAGGTCCAAAAAACGCGGGCCGCGGGTTGCCGACCGCTGGAATATAGGAAGACAGCGCGTATGTGTAACCTTCATATGTCTGGATGTCTATGGGTACTAGTAGCCATCACTAAGCACTTCCGACGGCTCATGTCCCCTTGAAACAAAAACGCCTGCTTATCAGTGTGTACTATCACCACGTACGGAACCTACTGAGTAACGAGGCTCGGTACAGACGGACAAAGATCAGATAGTATATGTATTTAATGGCGGGTCCGTTTCAAGAAGCCATCTCGATCCCCATAAAAATATTTGTTCTTCTATTCTGGTATTTCGCTAACGTCGCGAGTAGTATTAACAATAAAAGAATCCCGACTGCCATATCTGATTGTTCATTACGGTACGGTGACTGTCCTGCAACATTTTGAGGGATATTTTCATTTTTTATCTTAGGGGATTTACTAGAATAATGTTACGCAGCTACCGAAGTCTGTAGGTTCACGGGTATACTGCAAGTTGAACACAATAATCTTAAACGAAGCCAGTGGAACCAAGAGCTTCTTTTTCGCTCCTTTCATACAAGGAGGTGACGGACATCTAAACCCTCTGTGCAGTTGGCGTCAAGAACTTACTAAACTGACTAGTGAAGGTGTCCTAATGAGTGGTAGCTGTTGGCACTCGTGGTGGTTTTGGTGCGCATTAGGCAGTATTTTCAGCTTCGAGCTGAACCACACTGGACCACACCTAAGGCCAATGGCGACAACGTGTCCGCGTCCGCAAAGCAAATACCGAAGTCTCAAACATAGAAACAAATACGATGAAAGTTTTTTACTAACAATGATGCATAATTTGAAATGTTAGGCCACCCGTGGTACTTTGTCGTGCGCATCAAAATGCGGCCACAATACAGCAATAGCAGAACCAGATATAATTCTTTGTACACCGACATATTTTCTGTACCACCAATATAACACAAGTCGACACGTGTCATTCTGTCTCGACCAACAGATTACTAAAGTTACAATGCTTCGGTCTAAAACAATTCAATAATTCCTAAATAGAAAAGTCTCGAATTCTACTAACAACATATGCACCCCAGCACCATGACATCTTCTTCGTGTGACTCACTCCACGCTGTGAGGTCGCCGCGGGTGGTCACGAGACCAACGTAAGATGATCCACAAACTTCTGCAGCCGCGAAATACTTGGGGACAATCTGACTCGGCGTAATGGGTCACATCACAGTGGATTCGCAGCTTCATTATCATCGGGATCGGAATCGGCTCGGCATTTTCGACCTTATCCCCTTGTGACAAGGTCGTGAGATCGTCGGGAATTCGTGGAATAAATCCTGGTATATAATTACTGTAGTTCGCTCCGCCGTCTGTGAAATATGACGGAGTATTGTGCGGAGAGTAAAAAGTTGGCTCGGGACTGTGCTGACGGTTATGGCTAATGTTGATAGGAAACGGCCAAGCGGGAGACGTTATTTATCGAAACGAATAGCCGTCTTTATTAGGTGAAATATGGCTGCCCCCCGAAGAGGCTGCCACCTTGTCGTGGTGGGGGGTTTGCGTGTCTCTATGTTCCCCAATGCTACGCCGGACAAGGCTACTCATGCCGGACAGGCTGGGGGGGGAGAGGCCAGACTATGAGAAGCTCCGCCACCTATCCCTATGAAACAGTAGAGAGCAGCGTGGATTGGAACGAGTAGATTTGGACATTGGTGGTGTGCTCCTCCTTAGGAGACTGCGACCCCAGAGGCAGCTGAACAGTCTCCAAGGAGGAGAAGTCTGGCATCTTCGTTAAGACCAGCTTGTCGCTGGAGGGATCACGTTGCTTACAGAGCTAAGACCCTCCAATAATAGGGGCAGAAGGGGGTTGGATTTAGTCGGTATTGCATCCTAAAGCATCGAGTCCGACATAGATTTAGGGACCACACGCGCTCCTAAGTATCATACGTATCAAGTCTATTCGGGGCCGTGGGCTCGTAGCCCTTGGTGAACCCTTGGCAGCTGAGACAGAGTACCCCGCTTAGAATATAAGAAAATGAAATCGAAACCATGTGTTGTTTTGTACCACAGCTAGGCAAAAACACGGGCAGTTGCTGTGATGCCAGGGCATCAAGCTTCGCTTTCATTATAAGACATATTTATCATATTAATATTACTAGCTGTGCCCCGCGGTTTCACCCGCGATTAATTTCTAAGAAATCCATTCAAACTTCAACACCCTATTTCACCCTCTTAGGGGTTGAATTTCTAAAAATCCTTTCTTAGCGGATGCCTACGTCGTAACATCTACCTGGATGCCAAATTTCAGCTTGATCCGTCCAGTGGTTTGGGCTGTGCGTTGATAGATGTCACGTTTGAGTTTTATATATATATATTGCGATTGGCGGCCATCTTGGTGACGTAAAAATGACGTCGGTACCAGTCAGTTTCGTTCAGTCCGTTCGCAAAGTATGTACGTTTTAGCGACGGATGACGTCACACAGCTGTTTTTGTGACAAGGTTCCATCGCAATATCAACGTGCGGGGCTTATATATAGATTGATGCGAAAGTTTGAATAAAAATTGATGTACGCAGGTGAAACCGCGGACTATTTCACACACAAACATGATCACAACGCTACGTAACAAGTAAACGTAGCGCTATAATAATCCCCGGGTGTTGTCAGCGTATAACGTGTAGTGATATTCGCGAACGTTACACGCGTTAGGTAATATGAGGTGGTGTTGACAGCAGATTTGGCGGGAAGCGGAGAAGCTCCATTGCCCGAAAAATTGTTTTTTTTTCTCCCCTTGACGTTGACGGTTCACGCGTAACTGCCACCAACGTATTGTTAAGCCCCAAAAGAGTTTGTAATATTTTGTTTGCTAAACGAAAATATATTTATATTTCTGTAATGTTATAATGTTGTACAAATTTGAGGCTTTTATAAATGTGGGTTTGTTTAACGTCGCTGTTTTTTTTGGGTTTCACGTTATGAAACGATATGAGGTCAGGGTTATGAATACAATGATGAGGAGTGAAATAGTGTCAAAATATGTCACGTTAAGTGTAACGCTGTCGTCTCTTGGCACCTTTAATCTTATTCGTTCTTAAACAGTAAACGCAGTCGCAATCGATCACGATTTAACAATGATACAAAGTAAAAGGTAGACTTTTAGGTCGGCGCATCATCGGAAGCAGCTTCCGCTCAATCGGAGGGCAAGTATGAACTTACACAACAACAACGTCGTTACAGACTTTACTGACGAGGAAACCGTTTTAAATAAACTAGCTGCGCTCTGCGGTTTCACCCGAGTAAGTTTCGATCCCGTGGAAATGTCGAGATGAAAAATAGATGTTGGCCCATTCTCAGACCAACAGATTTGCACAGAAAATTTCATGAGAAGTCTAGCCGTTTCGGAAAAGTGTGGTAGGAATTTTATGTATACCTACCTATAGAGATTAAGAGCAGTGAACTTTCAATTTCAAAAATATTCGATTTTCGTATCGCATCTGGATTCAACCCCGCATTCATGCGCCTTAAGAAAATATTTTTTAAGCTTCATGTCGACTCATGCGTTGACAGAAATGATCGTCAACAAAACAGATTCAAAGTCATGGAAATTGAAACATAAATTTACAAAGCCGCACGTTTTCGGGTCCGAACCCCGACCGCGCGACCTAAATACACATAATATTCTAAACAAATCTCCACTAGTCTTTTGTATTTATTTATTAGTTTAAGCTCGCGGTTAAATTCGCGTAAGATCAATAATTAGAAATATGCACTTATTTTTTCGGGATAAAAAGTTTTTTTATGTTATTCCAGATTATAATCTCTATGCGTATCAAAAACGTACATACAACGTTCATTAGTTTTTGTATAAAACGGTAAACAAAAGTACATACAAACTTTTTTAAAATTATTTTAGTATCTATATCTATACGTAAAGCAAGCACTTTAAGAATATTTTTATGAAAATTGCGCGGACGCAGGGGTATGAAATTTGGCACACTTATAGTTTCATGTAAGAGGAGTGCAGAACGATAATATTTTTTAATAATAATGTTTATAAAATACTTTAATTTAATATATAAAACTTTACACACACTACCATGCATTTGACACATTGATATATAAGATCTTAGATATATATATCTTAAACACCTTTCTTAAACACGTAATTATTGATGAAGTTGAAAATTCTACATATCATTGTAAATTGTTTACCTTAGTTACAATGTCAAAACATGTCATATGATATTTAGTTTTTAATTACAAAAAAGTTTCACTTAAATCGAATATCGATCTACGCGGGTCCACTAGTTTAATTAGATATATACTTATTCTTAACGGTAATTTACTTAAATACGTGATCATGTAATACAATTATTAACACATAAGTTAGTTATATATCTAACACAGCGCCCGAGATTCGGCAATTAGGACACTTCCTCAGGTCCTAATTACTGAGGTTTGAGACCTGCGGACTCCAGGTGACCTTAATAAGGAACGATTCTGTGAAGCCTCATTTTCTAGGTCACCCGTCTTTGTATTGTTTCAAAGATTTCCAAGACGAGATTCCAGGTTTGTCTAGGTTACATAATTAAGACATTTCTAACAAAGTGTGGCATCTATATCTCTTACAGTTGACTTACAATAACGTTTGACTTAAAAATTTTAATCAAACACATTGAATATATCAAAGCTATTTTCTTTAGCTCAATATTATTCCTTATCTAAATGAATATGTTAGTTACTTGTACTGTATGAATATGTTAGCTTACGCATTTAATGCACATTTAAATTACCGTTAACACAATATCAATCATATGAATAGTTTTGAGATATCGTCGTTAGAAGTAAGTAATCAACAACGAAACATTTAAATCTTGGAGAGCCAGCGTTTATAAAATTGAAGTGTATTTATTTGATTTCAAAATAAAATAAAATAAAATAGGAGTAAATACTTAAACCTATCTTAAAATGCTATGCGTAGCATAGCAAGGTGGAGCTGTGTAGCAGGTTTGCCGACGCGAATCCCTAATATTTTTATTTATATAAAATGAAGTTACACAGGTGGCACCGCGGTCTCAGCTAGTGAACACAAATGGATGGATCATGTTTGAACTAAGCATGAATGCTTTATAAAAACTCGGCCCGTGTTATCTGTATCTAATAATGGTGGAAATAGAATTAGCCGGTGTTTTCGGGGGCGCAAATAATTAATATCGCCGTATCTCCGATCCTCTGTTTCCCACGTTCCTACTTTGTGCTCAGGGTAGATTCACAACAGAGGGAGTTAGATATATAGCTTTTTTGTAGTGAAAAGTTCTTTAGCGTTAGAACAAGAGAAAATGTTGTGATTTCGCGTCAGAAACGTGTTGCGTAGCACAGGATAGTGGAGCTACGACATCTCGTAGCGCTACGTGTGTGCTGCTAAATACAGGTCATTGTTACTTGATTGTTTTATGTATTCTTTTTTATCGGCAAACCTTATGACTGCCTGTTTTTTTAATCTGTATTATTTTAAAACTGACATTTCTTCGTAAATACCAATGTAATCTTACCTTATTAAAACATATTTCACACACACATTTTAAAGTCACACAAAATTAATACAATGGAGAAATACTGACAGGTTTTTTTTTACTAGTTAGTTAGTTATTCACACACTCTTTTTGATTATTTTTACTTATGATACAGATTTAGTACTGATTTACTGTACTGATGTACTGATTTAGTAAAATAGACTAGTGGGCAGGAAACTCACATCTGGCCACTCATAGCAATAACAGAGAGGATTCGGAGCAGTATCGGGCAAGCACTACCGGGAAAGTAACCCACACTAGCCTGATTTTTATTTATATTATCATCCCTACTAATATTATAAATGTGAATGTAAGTTTGTTTGTTACGCTTTCACGCCAAAACTACTAGACCGATCATTATGAAACTTTGTACACATATTCCTGGAGGTATTAGAAATAACATAGGATACTTTTTATCCCGAAAAAATGTTCCTGAGGGATGCCATGGAATGATTTTCCACGATATCGAAATTTACGCGGGCGAAGCCGCGGGGCGCAGCTAGTATGATATAAAAATATGGAAATAAAGTTATTGTGTCCTATTTTTGTTTAAAAGTGTGTGACAAAAAATTGTGTGACGTCCCACAAGGTCTTCACCTTGTGGGACGTCACACAAGGTCCTCCTTAAATTCTTATTTTAGGATTAGGCCTCTTGGAGTCTATTGAAGAAGACCATATCTAGATGGGCCGATAAAGATTGATGTTGATGATAAAGATGTCAGTTTATATATATAACTTTTAACACACATAAAACCAATAAAAAGAGTAAAGAAAGTACTCAGCTTCTAAAAGTGACGTCGTACATAAACAATATACTACCTGCGAATAATTCGTTGGACGTTAATTCCTGAAAAAAAAAGTTTCCACAAGGATTTTATGCAGATAACACAAGAAACTACAGAGCAAATATAGTAATAAAATGTAGCCTATGTTACTTCTAAATAGTATAGCTTTCTGTCTAGTAAAGTCATTTTCATGATGGAACCGATTTTTCCGACGATCACGCCCTACAAATGGAAACATTACCTCTTTACAATATTAGTATAGTCAGAGAGCCCTGGTATGTGAAGCCGGCCGGTTCATACCGCGTTTCGCCGCAGAAATGGGATATGAAGAATAAAACGTGGAGATAAATCATTCACAGGCCAACGCATTGGTCTGATATACCCTCCACCTCTCCGCCTCTCCACCTCCAGTGGCTGAGCGCGGAGCGTTACATATATATCACTATATGTACGTATGTACATATTTCTAACCGAGTTCAAAAAAAGGTTCTCTGTCTCAATTATTTTTAATACACGCTGATATGATTCCTTTCTGTGGGATCTTTTTTGAAATGGCAGCGACTTCAAATTGATTCTCCAATTTCTTTGCGTACCTACTACCTATCAAAAGTCTCGTAGGAAATAAAAAAGCAATATTCATCAAAATTCAAAGTTTAGCTACATTTTGGCTACTTATTGGTAATTAAGAAATAAGAAAATGAAAGATAAAAACGAGACTTCCAAAATTATATTTTAATAAACTATTTTTTTTTTTTACTTTGAGTATCTGTGAAATATATAGTAGTAATTAGTTATCCAACTTTTGTACTAGACAAAGGAAATATTATATTTTTCTAAATTGAAAAAAAAATATTCCTATGCTTTATTACTTAAAAATTGTATGGTACAAAAAAGTGTAAATAAATATCCACGACCTGGTCGGGGATATGAAGCCGCTACCACTGACACGTAACATACAGTTCCTGCTGTGTCACCAACTGAGCCAATCGGTGTTCATAATAATGCGGTATGTATGTTAATTAGCTATAATACTGTACACACACACAGTATGAGCTGTCATATGTCAATATTAGACGGGCTCAAACAATGCGCTGTGTATTTTAGGCACGTCAAAGGAATTGTGAGCCAGGAGCCCGCGACTTCAAAACATGGATGTTATGTTTTTGAAGTTGAAAGTGAAAAAATTTCATTAATTGCATTAATAAAAAGTGTTCTTAGTTTTGTATTTTATTTTATTCTTCACCACGTTTTGATAGTATTCACTGGCAAACTGACTAAAGCTCAAATTCATTATATCGTTTCTACTTATGTTGGAAATTAATAAACGAAAATGCCGGGTTCAGGCTCGTGATCATTATTTATAGTACGTACGTATATTTATATTAAAGTGATTATTTATAATTTCAGTATATTTCGTTAGAAGTAGTTGTTATACGTATTGCGTCCGAATTAGGCGTGCTCGACAGTGAGGGTAGTTTTCGCTCCAATGATAGCACTACTATGAGCACAAAGCGTCAACGGCGCGGATGAAGTCGCACTGTGCATTCGTTTCTATGGTACCTCCTGTTGATTCCATTCATCACATAACATCGACAGTCCTTGCTGGTTGGAGGCCTCCCAGTTCTGAAGGAAAGTTACAGAAACTCCGACGTGGCATGCCCTTGTACCTTCGACTTATTACCATCACGTTATGTTCCAACAAAATCGATCATGCAGTCTATTCTATTTAAAAAAAAAACTGTTTGGAAAGTAATATAATATTATTAATGTGATTAGAAAGAATACTGAACAAATATTATACTCAGTTTCATTATTTTCGCATATAAGTACATAAGTGCTTGTTATACAAGGAAGACGATAGCTTTACTTTACATTTATATTTAAGTTACGCAAAAGAGAAAACAATCGTATTCGAATTTTTTTATGACAAAGGTAAAGGCTCTGTGATAATTTGATTTAATTTAAATTCCACTTGTAGTTAGTAAAATTCGTATAACGAGTTAAGAGTGGATATTCAAATCAAATTAAATTTTTCAACTTTTCTAACTTAAGCCTGTCGAGCAACTATTCACTATCTACAAGTTAGATAACCTAGGAACGCAATCAAGTACACACATTTTTATGTTCGAAACTAAACAAATCAATATCATAACTCAATAACACTTGTTCGCCGTTAAACCTACAGACCTCTATAAGGGCGCCAGCACACGGTACAGTTAGCAGCGGCGATCGGCGATTTTGCGCGTGCATCGATACTGCATCATGATTTAACGACTCTCCGCGTCCAGTCGCGGCACCGGAATCGCGCGAATTAGCGATCATTCCGATGTTCGATAAGTATCGCTCACAGTCGCTTTACGACTAAATCGCCGCGTCCCGCGTTTTGAAGTGTACGCTGTAGAGCGTCTGGTCGCTGTATTCAGCTTCTAAAAAGCGTCTAAACGCCGATCGCCGCGGCCGAGAGTATCGTGTATGCTGGCGCCCTAAAACGAACAAAACACAGAATATCTGGTGGCAATGTTTTTTGTTCCGCTCGTTTATTTCCCGTCGGGTCGTCGTAAAAAAAAACTTCTTACAATGGCGCGGGGCGAATAAAAATAATAAATGCGCAATTCTTTACGCGGGGCTGTAAACCCGTCGGCCGCAGTCCGACGACTGCCGGCTGCCAGGCCGATTGATGGCGGCTCGTCCGAGGTTCCACGTCTGCCGCTGATGAACTCTCCTGGGGAGTTGTTTTGTAAAACAATGTTTATGAATTGATGTGTTTAGTGTATTGTGAACTCCTATGTATGCGGGGGCAATTGGACTCGATAAGAGCCTACCAATGAAATCATATTCACATTGTTTATTTATGGAATCGGGTATTAAAGCATGTAATGTTTCAGTTCTGCTTAGTCTGCCACAATAATTCTTTCTCTATAGATTCTAAAGCTCAAAGGCTCATGATGAGTTGTCGTTACTTGATGCTCACATTTCAAAGTGGGTCTCACAAGTTATACACTGCACATCTCTACAGCCCAGCCATAATTTAAATATAAAAAAATCTAGATTAAGTAAACAAATAATGTGTTACAACTCTGTCGCCATTTACAGCTTGAGTGTTGAATATTTTTAGCTGCTAGATAATGAACTTTCAAATAGGAAAATCTAACTGGAGGATGTTGGCAGATTCTTCCACATATCTTTTTCTTTCTCTTTCAAGATCATCACCGATGTTTAGTGAGGGGACTCATTACGGTAAAACTACTTTAATGGACAAGAAGAGTGCGGGTCAGCCATGCTGCATTGCAGCTGAATTGGGCAGGGAGACACCTCTCGGTCATAGGATACGCGATAGTTTCGGGGGTAAACGTGTTTCCGGTAGAGAAATGAAGGAGAGGATGGAAGGAGGTCAGGAACATGTCCATATAGCAATTGTTAGGATGTCTATGGGCTTAGCTATCACAAGGCTCCAGCTGCACGTTTCCCCTTACAATAAAAACAATCTTGTTCCCCAAAACAATATTATCAATCACACTTACCAACAAATCTGTCCAACTTTTTTTACAGTAAACGCCAAAACAAAGCCGTGCCCAAGTTGTGTGTAATCCATCTCTTGAAACTGTCAAACAGACCTCAAGTTTACAAGTTAACCCTTCGGAGATTCAAAACGCGACGTCCGCCGTGGATGAATTGACGGATCAATCAATAAGGCCCCGAGATGTCTGGAGGGTTAGCCTCGCGCTGGAGGGTGCAGGTTAGTTTACCTTAGTTTATAATAACTCATTTGGGGTATATACTTATTATATATTTCTTGTCTGATTATATACCCTAAGTAAGCATTTATGTAGGTGTGTATGTATGTAGATTTTAAAGTACAAGGTGTTGTTAGATTTGTTTCCATTACAGTGCTTTAATGAAGGGATTACACAATACGGGAGGAGTAGTAGGAGGGCGAAGGATTTATCTATTTGTCTCTATATACGTATCTATTTTTCTCATCACACCAGGAAACGCAAAATCGTTACAAGATTTGGAAGGCGTCAGGTGAGTGAGGCTCGCAGTGGGGCAGCAGATCTCTCACCAAAACCGCCGCGACTGCCATCGGAGCCGCCGCGGAGCCCGGAACTGTTGAGAGCGCCTCCACCATAGCGGGCTGACCTCCGAACCATCCCGATATGATACACCTGCTGATTCCATTAACAAGTGACAATACATTCTATCAATTTAATCTACATACGCTCCTAACACATTAGCTATATTTTGACACAGTCCAGTATAATAAAATATATAATTGGTGGCGAGTAGACCAAACTATGACGTTTGAGCTATCGTCACTTCGGTGAGACCGGTCGTAAATCGATCTCACCTCTCGATGTGCTGATGGGAGTTGGGGCTGAGGAGCGGATAGGCTAGAGAGATGGGTGTGAGGTTTTGTGAAGGGAACGGAAAACAGTCTGGAACTCACCTGATGTCTCCTTGGATGATCCCGGTGTCTCGCCGTGAAGAGTAGCACACGCGGGGTGCACGCGGAATTCACTTATTCTAATTTATTGTTCTTATATCACTAACTCGGTTTATTGTCTTTTATTTACATGGGCCCACGAGTGAACACAATATTAGGTGCGGATAAGAGCTGATGATTATGGCGAGAGATAAAATATTAGCTGCGCGCGTGCCGGTGAATCGCAACGTCAACTGTGTGTTCTATGACGTTGTCGGAGTGAATTGACCAATGGGCGCGTTTCGGTGGATAGTTCTAGAAAGAACTATTGTCATCTCTCTCCCACTCATTGGCTACAAATTTTCCGTCACGCTCTAGCGTGAACAATAATACTATGGTTTTTTTTAATTCTTTCTCGACCTCATACCCCCTTATTAATAAACATGGAATAACTATATCCAAGTAATAACCTGGTAATAAACTGACATCTGTCAAATTCCATACTTTTTTGTGTTTTTTATTATGGAATTTGACAGATGTCAGTTTATTACAAGGTTATTCCTTGGATAGAGTTATTCTATGTTTATTAATAAGGGGGTCAGTGTATAATAATATTTTACTACAGTTTTTTTTTATTCACTTAATAATAAAATATAATTTAACTGACTAACGCTGATGTATGCGCTGTCCTTATAAAACGTAGCACATTCCCGTTCGTCCCTAATGTACGCCGGCCGTTACATGTAAGTAGGCTTTTAAAATTCTTAAGCCGCGAATACATCGTGGCAATTACGTGCTGTCACTCGCAGTGACGTCACTCGCTCGTGTGGCACCGGCTTAATGTGTCACACGTGACGTGGCGATGGAGAGCATTTGTTTCGCTGCAAATTTTCGTCAGGGTTGTAAGGAGCTTTCAAACAATTATTTTGTATAAGAGGTTTGGTTTTTACAGCACGAGGTCAACGAAAGGGAACCAATTTTCCGTTCAACAAGAGGTCTTTAGACGGTAAGGATAAACTGATGATGAAATTAACAAAAGCATTGTATTACGAGATATGTACAGTATTACGCACAATGTGTGTCTAGTTGGTGGGGCTTAATAGCCTAAGATGAACCCAGACCCACTGGGCAGTCAGGAAGCTGTCGTTGATGCACCCCCATGCCTTCTAGAGCGTTACGTACCTTCGCATCGGTCCTGTGCCTAATCTCTCTCCGGACATGTCGGACTGCAGTGCCATCAACTTAGTAAATAAGGGTATAGAGAGTCGTGACAGATGTACAGACAGGCGCACTGCAAAGTGATACTATAAGGGTTCCGTCTTAACATACAGACCCTAAAAAAGAAAAAACACATGTAATTCATGTAAAATACACGAGTTAAAAGTTACACAAGCAAAATACGTTTATCTACATTAAATCTTTTAATAAATTAGAATATTAATTCCAATTAATTAATAATTTTCATGTGGGTAAAGATTATCTAAGGTAGTAAATATCCATCCATTTTAACCCGGTTCTCATTTTCCTATTTCAAAGAATAAGACACATTAAAAAAACATTGTTATAAGTTGTAATGAACGAGCTGCAATAATTATAAGTTAGAACATAAATAAAAAGGCCCTTATCGGGGTATCTGGGCCGAGATCTTTTCATTACACATTCAAGGTCTTAGGGGGCCTAGGTGTTGGGTTACTAGCCCACTACCGTTCGTAGTCATAAATCTAGCAGCTGACTTTGACTAATGAATGTGAAATAACAGCGAGAACGCGCTCGCGGTGTGGTGCGAGCCAAAAGCGCACGCGGTAGGACAAGAAATTGGCTGATGCGGAAAAGATGCATGTTATGGGGGACTAACGAGAAATCGGAGCCATTTACATGACTATCGACGTCCATAGACATCCATAGAGGCCAGACAGATGCGCTGCCCTCCTTTTTCCTCCCACCTCCATGGGCCACACAGTCACGACCAGCGAGGTAGCGAGAGGTACTCCGTGGTCATGCCAGTCCAATGCGTTCCTATATAATCGTTATTCCAACTTCTAATACTACTGATATTTGTAATATCTGTGGCAGCAGGCAGTGGCACTAGGGCATCTGATATCCCAGTCAGTGACTACGGTTGCTAAAATTTCGGTCTTAAAAATTTTAATTGCAATAACATCCATTATGTATTTTATTGTAATGAAAAACATTCCTATGAAGATATGTGTGTATGTAAGTATGTACCTACGTATTTATGCGAATTATGTAAATAACGTATTACGTATCGTTAGATTCGCTTCGAGAACGCGGATTTATGCCACATTAAAATATAATACATACTTGCACACATACAAATAATAAAAATATACTATGCAATATACCATTGTATATTTTTAAAAATCTGTGTAATAAATTTAAAAATCTACCTTTAAATTTACACAAATATAAATGTAACAACATGGCTTACAGAGAAATGTTATTATAATTAAGTTATTTTTTATTATGATACACGTACAGCTGTTAAGTTTGGGTTACATTCGGTAAGAG
>LUGF01002453.1:131614-141963 GCA_001625245.1 Calycopis cecrops
GATGTAAAAGCTATGCCACTCAGTAACAATACTGTTAGCAGAAGAATAGACGAAATGAGTGAAGATATTGAAAAACAACTTGTTGAAAAGCTGAAAACAAGAAATTTCTCAGTACAATCATCAATCAAATCATCAACTTTGAGAGACAGTGAGGCAGTATTGATAACCTATGTAAGATATATTGATGAAGGGCATTTTACTGAAGAAATGTTGTTCTGTAAAAGATTAGAAAGCACCACTACCTCCAATGATATATATAATAAGTTAAAAAACTACTTAGATGTCAATGATATACCAATGAAAAATATAACATCTTGTGCTGCAGATGGCGCCCCTAATATGATGGGCAAGAAAAATGGCTGCTTAAAATTGATGAAAGATGCGAATCCAGAAATGATTATTGTACATTGTGTTATTCATAGGGAAAACTTGGTAGCTAAAAATATCTCGCCTGTTCTAAATGAAGTACTACATACAGTAATAAAGTGTGTTAATGCTATTAAAGCTAATGCCAAATGTGAACGTCTTTTCAAGTTATTTTGTGAACAACAAAATGAAGATTATGTGAGACTTTTACTTCATACTGAAGTAAGATGGCTATCCAAAAGCAACTGCTTGAAAAGATTTACGCAACTGTTTGACACTCTTAGTGATTTCTTAAGCGACAAACCTGAAATGAAGTATCTGTTAACAATCGATGGTAAAGCATTTGTAAGTTATTTAGCCGATATCTTTGAAAAACTAAGTATATTAAATAAACAACTTCAAGGACCAAATAAAACACTTGTCGATGCAAAAACAAAGATATTTGGTTTCATTACCAATATAGAGTTATATCAGAAACACATTAACAACAAAAACTTTGAACAATTTCATTGGCTCCAAAAATGTGAAGTAACTGATACCGCTTTACTTGTTATTGTCAATCATTTGAATATTCTATCTGCTGACTTAAAAGAAAGATTTTCTGATTTAAAACAAATTGATTTCCCAACATGGATGATGCAGCCAATATTAGTGGATTTGTCTGATATATCAAATATGCAGTATCAAGAAGAACTCGCAGAATTGCAAAATGATGAATCCGTAAAAACTTTATTTAATATAAAAGGAGCGATGGCATGGCTTTCTAAAGAAACTGAAACTAAATACCCAAATGCAACCAAATATGTAAGAAAACTTTTACTACCGTTTCCATCTTCATATTTAGCTGAATGTGGATTTAGTGCTGTAAATGATTTATTGATAAAAAAAGAAATCGACTTGATATAACACAACGTGGAGACTTGAGATTAAAGCTAAGTAAATTGGAACCTAATATAAAATCTCTGTGCAGCAAGCATCAAGCGCAAGGATCGCACTAAATGAATATAAAAAATCAATATTAAAATTATTTTTAATTTCAATTTTTCAATATATGTTTTAAAATTTTACTTACGATGTTTTGATAACAATTTAATAGTGATTCCTTCCTAAAACTTATCATTTATATTTCTTAAGGGAACAAAACAATTTTTGAAGGTTAAAAATTATGTAGGGGGGCATAAAAATTTTAGAAATGTTAAGGTGGGGCATGGCCTAAAAAAGGTTGGGAAACACTGGTCTAATACAACGGTACTACGTTTTAATTGAGGAAATTTCCCATAACAACCATAGCGATGGGACAGATTAGCACTGGCCAAGGTAAATTACACCAATAACTTTATCAATGTCTTCCAGTGCGCATCTGCCAGTTATCTGCCAGATGCATCTCGTGCCAGTCATGCCAGGCTCATTGACGAGACGTACAGATAAGATCTTCATTTCTGCAGCATGAGACTATTGGCATTATAGACAGAAGTATTCCATAATTAATGTGACAGCCAAGAAGTCAGACATCCTCCAAGTCGAGAGATGTGCTTGTAACAATAGACGCCTATAGACATCCACACAAACTTGCAATGAACCATTCAAACTTCTATCGTAAGTCAATTTTAGCGTAAAAGTTTTAATGTTTGACGACCTGTCTTTTCATACATAACAAACATATTATATCCGCATTATTATTCGTATTCGGTTCCGATGTAGTCTAGTGTAGACTAAAGGAAACCATCAACTACTTTTTAATTGTATAAGAGGGTATACCAGCAGTCTGAGTCATTTTCATCATTATCGATACCCGTAGACTACCGCTTAAATAAATAAAATAAAATCTATTTATTTCGGACAGCAAAGAAATTAAGAGGGTTAGTAATAATAAGAAAGGGATAAACGAATGCGTTACCCTCCTTCCCCATCCCAGCTGCATGGGCCACCGGCTACTAGCACACCGCACGAAATGTGCTTTTCCACTTTACGCCGGTGTCGTGTAAGCGAGAGGTACCTCCCCGGTTGTGCTGACCCAACTCGGGTACATTCATGCAGCGTGGCACTACCTCTTCCTAGTACTATACAATAATACTAACTAACTCGTTAACATGTTGATAACCATTTAAACAGGGTTTTAATTAGGTCATGTACGGCTATGTGTAGCCGTAAAGCTCGAGATACCACCGTAACCGTATCCGTAACCGTAACAGACGCCATAAACTATCAGCACGGCTCGTTTCATGGCCCCATAAAAATATTATGAGCACTAAATCTGAATTTCGTGGAGTAAAAATTTGAAATCTGCAATAAAATCGAATGTATCATCTTTATTTGCGTATCAGAGGCGGGGGTTTTTTTGGTTTGTTTGGATTTCAAGCGCCGACACAGATGCGAGTTCTGCTATTCAAATATAGTTATATGTATGTATGTACCTATATGTAACTAATTTATACAAGTACAATTTATTATCCATATCCTATTAATATTATAGATGCGAAAGTTTGTATGTTTGTTTGTTTGTTACTCCTTCACGCAAAAACTGCTGAACCGATTTTCATGAAATTGGCACACACATAGTTAGCTTTAATCCCGAAAAAAAAATCCTATGCGATGCCATGGGATGATTTTCCACGGGATCAAAAATTACGCGGGTGAAACCGCGGGGCGCAGCTTAATATTATAAATACGAAAGTTTGTTTGTTTGTCCCTCTTCCACGTCAAATCGGATCAACGGATCGATGTGATATTTAGTATGGAGATAGTTGAAGCACTGAAGAGTGCCGTCGGCTAATTTTTATCGAAGCCGCTGGCAACCGTTAGTTGGAACTCACCAAACAGTGTAATTATTTGTAACTTGCTTGTTACAATACGAGTTCGCGTCAGCAAACATGCTATACGTAACACAAGAAATTGAAGCCACGCTAATTGGTATAAACACTGAACTCAGAGTACGCAACACGTTGTCTTTAACAAACTCAGAGTACAACTCAGAGTACGCAACACGTTGTCTATAATAAAAAAAATAATATAGGCAATATTATTATTTTTCGTTGTATCGTATCTCTTGTGCTGTACATTATGTCTTATAATAATATAGATCCATTTATTAGGCAGCAGATCGGCCGTGGCGGCGTTCATTAAAGAAGAGGTAAGAGGTAGTGCCAAACTGCATGCTTGCATGCTTGCATGCAGCCGAATTGAGCCGGCACGACCGGGGAGGTACCACTCGCTTACAAGAGACCGGCGTAGAGTGACAGCTATGGTATTTCGTGCGGTGTGTAAGTAGCCGGTGGTCCATGGAGGGGGGAGTAGAAAGGAGGGTAGCGCATCTGTATAGCCTCTATGCGGATGTCTGTGGGCGTCGGTAGTCATGAAAATGGCTCCGACTGCTCATTTACTCCCCTATACCATAAAAAAGGGCTATGAGCAGCAGTAGACTTACCAGTGCTAATAATGATGATAATAATGATGAATGAATGAATGGTTTCATTATCCGCCCTTAGGGAAAGTCATGAAAAACAAACTGATAGGTGATTGCCACTTACGGCAATGATGCATTAATGAAATATGAGATTTACGTAAATTTGTTGTAAATTGTGTACCTACTTATTAAAACTGGTCAAACTGGTTACTTGTTAAATATTTAAATATATTTTTTAATAACAAATATGTTTAAATATTTAACAAGCACAAAATCTACACTCTTTAATTACTGAATTCAAAATGACGGCAATTTACTTAAGATTTATAATAATTGTAGTGATTTTATAAATATTTTCCCTATAATCTACATGATCCCTAAGATAAATATCTAAGCACTATTTAATACTAATTAATAATAACAAAAAAATAAGATTACAACTGTGAGACGACCTTGTATTTTAGACTTTAACGTAATCGCTTTTACCGCGAATTCACTTGTGTACAATCTTTCCTTCAAAGGTTCCTTAACCTCAAATATTTTAAAGAAGTTTTTGAAAACGGCGTGATAAAGTAACAAATAGGCAGATTTGTATGGCGGGGCAAGTGCAAGTGGTGGTCTTGTAGGAATCCCTCTGCGGGCGGTCTTTTATGGGACTAACTAGCCCTCGAGGAGCACTGTTAATTAATAGTACCAGAGCACCTCTCCAAACGTGGCGCTGATGGTCCTCGCGGTAAGCGACATGCTATGCTGACGTTTCTTGCAGTTTCCGAGTTTTTGAAGGACATTTTCACCAGATTCCGCCCAGGGACAGCGACTCTTAAATGCTATCCCCTTGTCACAAAAATATGAGGATGGGGAGCAGGTTAGGAGACAACAGGGTAGGATAGATAGAATGAAGATGCCATGCCGGACTGCGCTACCACACCGGATAGGCTTTGGGGGAGAAGCCAGGCGAAGAACAGCTCAGTTGGAGTTTTCTCCACCCCTGCCTCTGAATCAACAGATGGCGGTGTGGATAGTACAACTGGTGAGTTCGATTTCAGACCATGTGTCCATGGTGGCGTGACATGGACATGGTGGCGTGCTCCTTTGAAGTACTGGGGTCAGAGGAAAGGACGAGAACCTGACCCCACTGCACGGTCCTACTTTGTAGTAGGGTCTGTTCAAAGGCAGCAGGACAGTCTCCAAGGAGGAGAAGTCTGGCCTCTCAGCATGTTGCTGGAGGGATCCTGTTGCTTGCCGATCCGGGACCTTCCAATTATAGCGGCTGAAGGCACTCGCTGGGTTTAGTCGGTAGTGCATTCCCGTTCGAGAGCCCGACACCCGGTTGAGCCACCCGCGCTCCTGGGTAGCGTGCATAAAAAAGATGGATAGAATGTGATGTGACGTACGTTGTACAACGTTATTTATGCTATATAACATTTGTGAGGATGTTTGTGAGCGGCTGTGTTTAGTTCTCCGGTGGCTGGCGATCCAATGGAGATCTCGGCCTTGGATAATAAATTCTTCCATTTTTATCTAGATGATATCTTCCTTTATCAAGTAAAATAAATTAAGTAAAAACTACAACTATTTTATAATGAGCAAAGTAATTTAACTGTTTTCATATAAATCCTGATATCATTTGTTATTTGCATTTAATAGCCCAATCGGCGTCATACAATATTAATGCAGAATTAATGTTTTTATTGTATTTAAAACAATTGATCAATGGTTTATTAATCAATTTGAGTTTTCCTACGCGTATCTTTCGTTGGTACAGAATATAATTGTAAGAGGTAGTGCCACACTGCATGCTTGTATGCAGCAGAATTGGGCACGACTGGGGAGGTACCTCTCGCTTACACGAGCCGGTGGCTCATGGAGGTGGCAGGAGAAAGGATGGCAGCACCTTTGTATAGCCTCTATGAGGGTGTCTATGGGTGTCGATAGCATGAAAATATCCCCGACTGCTCGTTTGCTCCCCTGTATCATAAAAAAAATACAGGTCTGTCAGTACGCGAGCCCGACTCGCACTTGGCCTGTTTCCACTTCACTCAGTACCGAGGTGAGGCGTCAACTTTGTACACTGCAGGAAGTTTTTACGCCAGCCACTACGATAGCAATAAAATAGTTATTCTCCAAATGAGATTTCTTAAAACTGCCATTCGCTAACATTGTAACTCTAGCGAGTTATAACTGTTCAGGACTTTCCGGGAACTCCGTGTAAAGTGGGACGGGTTACGTTGTATTCGCCGATCATGCTACATTTTGTTTAGAATTACAAGTTGTTGAGTGACGAGAGCGTAACGAAAAGCGTGATCGGGCGAGGCGAACGCAATTTAAGAGGGAGATATAAGTTAGGCACTTTGTCTTATACGTTTCTTGTATTACTGTAGCAGCAAGAGAGCAGTGCGCTCGTAGCCAGTCATGTTTCGTGTATGAAGTTTTACTTCAGTCGTGTGGTGTAAAGCACACACATTTTTGTACGAGGCACCCGGTGGAGCCGAGTCGGGCCGGACGGGAGGTACCTCTTACTCACGTACAGGCGTTAAATGACTACTCTGTTACGTTTCGTGTGGATGTTTATGGACTTCGGTAGTCGTACCCAAAAGACTTCCTTCTCCGTCTGTCTTTTTGTCACCTTATAGTATATAAAAAAACTATGGATTTTTGATTTTGAATACATTTATTATTTTTTTACGGATTTGTATTGCTTATAAAAACTTGTTAATATTTAACACCTGCTGTTATCTTATTATAATTTATTGTTTTTTAATTGCATTATAATCTAATTTCTTATTTATTACCTACAGTTGTAAGCATGTTCAGGCCTTGACCTTCAAGACCTAGGTTCCAGTATAATAAAGTGTTGTGGTTGGATTGTCAATTTTTATATAAGTTAAGTTAAGTTATGAAGTAGAGATGTTAAGTCGTCGCGATACCTACTTGATTTTTTATTGTCTCAAAAACCGCTCATCCCGGTTCGCCTAAACCGCACATAATATGACGGTGTCGCTACCATTAGTGCAACGAACCGCTCGATTTTTCACTGCCAATCGTATGGATTGTTTAGGGACTCCAAATTATAATGACGTTTAGAGTAAGCTGTTCTCTCTGACAAGACATGTGAAGGACAAGACGACGGCCAGTCTTCAGCTCTGATGAAGTCCGAGACGTTCGCTTCCAGCCAAGACTGCGTGGACCGAGATTTGTGACCCGACGCCGAGTATTGCTAGAAGGACCATACTTGGTTATTGATCATGGTGTTATTAAGGGGCTTAACTATCTTCTAAAGAACTTGTACCGATATTTTGATACCTTTTTCACAAAAATATGACTCAGTCAGCCTTCATAGCTCGGATGCCCACGTTGCACTCTGTCGACTAATTGGGAAGTTTTCTTAGAGCTTTGAGCGTAAATATAGTCATTTTGTTTGTTAAAATGTTGCTCAATTATTGTAAAAAAATCTGATCCGTGAACAAAATTTTTCTGTGACCTCCCATTACATACCGCTTCAGTAGTTGTTTCGATTTTACAACCCTATTCATCTTTAATTTATCAGTTAGGAAATGACCAGTGCGTCTCTTATAGGCTACAAGTCCTAAGACATCTCTTAAAATACCCGACATGGTTCTAGGTGCTATTCTTATTACCCGAGATAAAATATTTTGTTTTCGGACAGGATGCTTACTGCTTTGATCACCTTTTTCGAATGAATACTACGTGGACGGCCAGATCTTTCTCTGTCACAAACAGAGGAAGTCTCATTGTATCTATTAATAGCCCGGTACACAAACATTTGACTAATACCAAGTGTATGGAGAGTTTTAAAAATTGCATTTGGCTACATACCTACTATATGTAATGCAATCGCTGCGATTCTCTTTATCATCCCGCTCCATTTTAATATCGCAAAATATTGTACAATGTATTGGCGCCAAAGTAAGAAAACACAATTAGCAATGGTATAAAAATGACAGATTTCAAATTTAAATGTAATATTTTTAATTGTATCAGTATTTATGGCCAGACAGAGTAATAATAAGACATACATACAAACATAATAATATATTTATTGTGTGTGTGTGTGTATGTCACTGAACTCCTCCTAAACGGTTGAACCGATTTGAATATTTTGTTTGCATATGTTTCGGTGGCGCCAATTATGGTTTAGATTCACAAATCAGCCCGATAGATGCCGCTGCGGTCGTATTTTCTAATAATGACAAGACAACGTCTGTCGGGCAGCTAGTACAAACATAAAATTAAAAACACATTTCCCTCTAAACGCAATCGGGTAAAAACGTATGTACATACATTATTTTTCCCACCTCATGCAGGGTCTGTGAAACATTTTTAGCATACCCTCTTATCATAATGCTGGTCCGCTGGCTGCGCGGGATGGATGACGTCATTTATCTCCGAGATATGTTAATCCGCTCACCGGAGGGAAGATAAAGGAGCACAAATTAAAATAATTAATTAATAGAGAAGAGTGTAATGTGGGTAGAAACATCTACATGGTTTTATCTGACCTTTTATAGACTTTTTTAATTTCTAAACTTCCTTTTTTGAAGTTAACTCCCCGAATCTCCTGTGTAGGATTATATACCAAATACTTTTCTGAAACCCGCAACATAATCTATCCAGCCAAACGGGAGATAATCGAGCACAAACATACATACCTACATACAGGTGAAACTGCAAACCTAAAGTCGGTTTAAAACACGCGTACCCGCATTACGCCGCCATTTGTGATGACGAACTGATCCGCGGGTCTGCAACAATCACAAGGAGGGCAGACGCCGGGCCGTAATGAGCTCGACCCAATTTCGCCGGCGGATTGAACAATTATCGGCCGAATAATATTAATCTCTCTTCTTCGGATTTGCCGATCCATTGCCTTTATTTTTCAATTAATAGTGCGTAATGTAAATGTAATTGCTGTGAGTTTTTTATGCGACTGTGGCAGAGAAATGTAATGCTATCTACATATCTATTATATCTATGTAGGTATGTATGTATTTATTTGTCTCCAAATATATTCCATATATCATGGGGCTAACATCTGATGTGTTGTTTGATACGTCTTGATATAACAGTGCTATAACAAGTATCCGCTGGAAGTCTTGAGCCAGGATGCTCGGAGACCAGGCCAGCGAAATGGCAGAAAGTCGCATGAAATCGCGCTGAAACAACTTCAAGTGCACCTATACAATCGTGACTCATTTATCGTTTTATCACTTTTTAATTAAAATAATTTTGTCATTGTAATCAACAATGTGGAAAAATAAAATAGAAGTGTACCTTATAAGAAAAAGTAAATAATCACTTTTTGTTTAATACTCGTAGCATTTAAAAAGTCAGTATTAATTACATTACTAGTTGAACGCCAACGAAACTTTCGCGTTTATTCAACTAATTTTAGAAATTACTTTCGAAACCTTTAAAAACTTTTTTAATAAACATGATTAATACTTAATAGTAATGCTGCCAACATTATAGCATTACCTCTCCCTCACACACTGTACACACTATTCAGGTGCACACAAACACGCGTTTTAGCAATACCGTAATATAATTCTGTCCAGCACCCAACACTCCCAGCACAAAGCCGAGCGCGTCACCGCTGATGCTCAAATCCCGTCGTCTTACCCCCCAGCCGGCACGTCGGCGGAATATTAATTCCCTCTTACCGGCATTACAGCTCCAGTCGGGACCGCTTTAAATGGCAAATATTAGCGCGGCGATGAATGTATTAGCAGATGACTTTCTATAGTAAAGGTGGCAAACGAGCAGTCGAAGCCATTCTCACCTGACCGCCTATAGACATCCGCCTGAGTTTATAAGGACGCGTTGCTCTCCTCCCTCCTCCCGTGGGCCACCAGATACTTACACACCGCACGACACAGCTCAGGTTTGTATGTAGACACTTTAATTGGCTAAAATCCCGGTCAAACGAGTCGTCTTTTTATGACCACCGACTATAAAATTGTTACACGCAAGTGTCGCTTAGCTCCATAATAAGTCGTACATATACACAGGTCTTACTATGCTTTAACAGATTAATAGCTATTATATAGATTTAATAGCTCATATATAGGGTTGGTTTTATAACATATAGGCCGTAGCAGATCTCGCGGAAGGCATTGCCGGCGGCGTAGACACTGAGCCGTGTGACACACACACACACACACAAACTCAGTACAAGATAGGAGTATTGTACATTTGCTAGGTACATACCCTGCAAACCCCGGGGGCATGGCGCCGTAGCATGTGGTACACACATCAGTTAACATCAATAATACTGACGTCGCATTTCAAATAAGCCAGTTGATCAGTATCAAGGATGGCCGAGACCAGTTGATCAGTCCCCAGAGTAAATTTCACTTTTATTCACCTTCAAAACCTATGGACTTATTGATATGTATTTTTTAATTTACTTCAGTTGACAGCAATAACAAGTTTCTTCTTTTTCTTTCGATTTCTACTTTATTTTATTATATTTTTTAAGTTTTAGTTTTTTCTCCTTTACATTTAAATACCTGTTTTTTACAAAATGAGACCAAAACAGATTTTTTATATTCAGATATCG
>LUGF01002453.1:142224-154309 GCA_001625245.1 Calycopis cecrops
TAGACATCCACCTAAGTTTATAAAGACGCGTTGCTCTCCTCCCTCCTCCCGGGGGCCACCAGATACTTACACCCGCACGACACAGCTCAGGTTTGTATGTAGACACTTTAATTGGCTAAAATCCCGGGCAAACGAGTCGTCTTTTTATGACCACCGACTATAAAATTGTTACACGCAAGTGCTGCCTAGCTTCATATCAGTCGTACATATACAGAGGTCTTACTATACCTTAACAGATTAATAGCTATTATATAGATTTAATAGCTCATATAGGGCTGGTTTTATAACATATAGGCCGTAGCAGACCACGCGGAAGGCATTGCCGGCGGCGTAGACACTGAGCCGTGTGACACACACACACACACACACACAAACTCAGTACAAGACAGGAGTATTGTACATTTGCTAGGTACATACCCTGCAGACCCCGGGGGCATGGCGCCGTAGCATGTGGTACACACAAACATCAATAATACTGACATCGCATTTCAAATAAACCAGTTGATCAGTATCGATGACTAGTGGGTCCAGAGCGTAAATTTCACTTTTATTCACCTTCAAAATTTATGGACTTATTGATATGTATTTTTTAATTTACTTCAGTTGACAACAATAACAAGTTTCTTTGATTTCTACTTTATTTTATTATATTTTTTAAGTTTTAGTTTTTTCTGCTTTACATTTAAATACCTGTGCTTTACAAAATGAGACCAAAACAGATTTTTTATATTCATATATCGTCTCATAATGTTTTCGTAAATATTTTTCATACTGTAGTTAGGTAATAAGGTAAAAAAACACCGAATGGGCAGAACTTACATAAGTGAGTGTGCGCAGACAAAGTGCACTCTCTATTTCCTTATTTCCCCATTCGATCCGATATCTGAAACGAACGAGAGAGAAATCAGGCGCAGGACCGACGGCGTAGCGTGCTCTGCAAAGTACATGAGTGTAATACTTTTTTATGTATTATCAATTTCTCTTCAAAATTGTTGTTCTGTAATTGTGCTGTATGGTTGCAAATAAAGCTTTATCTATCTATCTATCTAATACCGCCAACTTACCGAAAGCGGATTCTCATTAGACATTGAAAAATTCGAATAAAAAGTCCCTTGACTGACTCGACCAAGGACTATGGACATACTCGCCGCTAGACCACGAGGCGGACTCGCTACTTACATAAGCGATGATGACCCATAAACTAAAATAGATCCCCCATGAGCGCGCGCTCACCTTTATACGTGGATATAAATCAGCAGGATATGGTAGTTTTATGACTGCATAAATCCAGTGACCTATTATTTCTAAGTCCGACCCCACTCCGGCTGCGGCGCTTAAGTGTATCGGCTGGGAATTATCTTCATAACCTGATTCTAAAATATATCTGCTACGTACTCGCTAGGTGTACAGCAATGTGCGGAGTGTGTGCAGCCGAACCAGGCCAACCACAGCTGTTGGTCAAAAATGTTTATTTCATTTAACGTATGTTCAGTTTCTAAATGCAGATTCAGTTTTTAGGTTTCCGTGTCACAAAACAATAATTACAACCTTAATAGTGCCTTTTCGGTGGTGGTTGGTCACTATATTGTTCGTATGTGAAGATCCTTACTCAGGAAGGAGGTATTACCTATCTAGCTGAAGTTCATATTCAAGACGATATAGTCCATGTAAGAAGATATAGTTTAAACTATTTAAACTTATAAGTCAAAGCGATCAAAAGCTCTAATCTTGTCTCATCCTCTTTTCGTGCTCTTTCTCCTCTCTATATTCTTATAAGAGTACACAGAGTAGAGGTGTCAGCGTTAACTTTCAGATGCTGAACCCGACCACCACAATAAGGCCTGAGGCATGGTGTGGAACCAATACCTGGCTCTTACCGTTGATATAGAGTTATATAATTTTAGGCGAATTTAGGTCCTACTTTTAAAATGCTATATTTTGCAACTGTTTTCTAAAATCTGAAAACGGATTTGCAAACATAATTTAAATTTTTCCCTGGTCAACCTTAAGGATCTTCAAACCCTAAAGAGACTGGCATACTTGCAGTGCACAAAAAATTTTTGACCCAAATCGAATGGCCGATGTAACCAAATGTACCTAGATAGACTTAAATACAGAAAGAGAGAGCATACGCAGTAAACGGACGCACGCTGTTGGCCATAAGTCACATGAATCAGTCGAACACGCCAATGATAATGATTCTATTTACACGGCTAATTCGCCGGAGCGATTTAAATGTCGCAATTGTCCGTAATTCCTCCAATTAGTCTTTTTCGTTTGCAGTTGCTTTGTCCAACTCGTTTCCGAGCTTTGTGAGGACAAAATCAACATACGCTTTTTCCAACTTAGCGGTTAATTGGTTTAAAGTTTTCATTTAACTTGTTGGGGCATCCCAGTTTTTGTTACCGTCGTTTAAGCTTAGAACTAACGTTCGATGTTTTTCCACGAGTTAACTTTGTTTTGACCCAGTTGTTAACACTTGGTTTTTCAGGATGGTTTAAATATTTTTTTCGAGGTTTATTTTGATACTAGCTGTGCATGGTAGCTTAGTTTACTCACGTAAAACATATAGCAAGGGAATAATTTTAACAATACAACTTGATAGACTACACGTACTCGTATATAATAACATGAATTTGTAGTCCATAGCATGTAATATGCGTGCAAAGTGCCCAAAAGCACAGTCATGTACGATTGCATTAACTCTGATAGTAGTTCAATCTGCTCTGCTGTTGGTGTGAAACCCTTCGACCTCGAAGCCGACTCTCACTCGAATTAAGAGGTTTAAACATAATATACATACCGGGTTAGTTTTTGGTCAAATTTTAAAATAAGGAACTAAGTGAACCCAAGAATGTGTTTTAAATATTAGCGTCTAATTGTGTATCATGTGAGAATGTTATACAGATTGGAGGAGGAGAGCAGAAAGCATCCCCTGTTCTCCTCCTCCTCCAGTAAGCCATCAGAAACTTGTAAACCAAACTAAACGCGGCACCGTAGCTGTCAGCTTTCGGCGATAGCATGTGAGCGAGAGGTTCCTGGTCGTGCCGGCCCAATTCGACTCCAACTTGAACCTCTTTAAAAATGTGCGGTGATCGAAGGGCGACCGTCTGGTTTTGCAAGGTCATTCGACTCATCAGGTAATTCGACTGCTCGTTTGCTGCCAATAAAAATCAAAGATTAAATCCAATGAGCAACAAAAGATTAATTTTCGATGTTGTGAGAGTGTAGGATTAATTCGATCAAGTGACGGTTGGAGCCCGGCCCTGTGTCGGGTCTGTCCGAATTTAATCTGCACAGGGCCGGCATTAAGGTCGGTGAATAAATTTAGCCGAGTGCCGATTTGAAAAACCTGTGTGGCCGAAAATAAATCGGTCACGTACCAAAACCAACAAAGCCTTATTTATATCGAGTTACGTTAGAACCTCCGAGGTTTGAGAATATATTTAGCTTTCATTCATTAGGAACGCTTATATAATAATACAAGAACGTAAAGAGAAAGAAGAGAAGAAGAAAGAAATACAGTCACGTCGGAGTTAGCCGAATTTTCTAGGCTGTTGTAAATTGCTGTAACTATACCTATAGATAGCGCTCAATATCATGATCAGATTGGCCGAGTACTAAACAAAGGTGGTGTCCAGTCAAAGTTTTTGCAACCAACGTGTTAGTTTTAAGAGAGTTGTAAATGCGGAGAAAGCAAAACAAATCTGTAAATATCGTGAAGTTTGGCCTAAGCCTAAAATGCCCTAGATGAGCAAAAATAAATAGGAACACAAAAAATATTATATTTTTATAAATACCAATTAGAGAAACTGCAAAAATTACAGAGATTTTCTATACTTAGTATTTATAGTAAGTATAACCAATTATTGTGAATATTTTGGGATATTTCTGAAATACTTTTTTTTTAATATGGGCTCACCTGATGTATTTCATAATAATACAATAAGTAATGAAACACAAATAAAACAGAATGTTTTCCTGTTCAAATATCGCTCGTCCACTTTTAATGCGAGCGCTCTGTCCTCCGCAGCCCGCGGCAGTTCCCAACTCCTCACAGACACGTTATAAATGACTTATGAAAAAGTAATGCGACGCTGTACCAGGTACTCTTATCGGTTTCGTGTTTTTGAAATGAATCCTTAGCGGCATTTGGACGGGGAAAATATTACGAGTTCCTCGTCAGCGACGTGCAGCACAGGAAAGTAGAGCTACGCTAACTCGTAGCAGACGTGCGCCGCCACAAGCGTGTGCTACTAAACACAGGTCAATTTTACGAAACGTTTTGAGTTTTCACTTATTAGCAGCAGTCCCTATGACTGCCAGCTTTTGTTTGGTATAACAAACAATTGTACTAAATAAATACAAAAGCATTTAAATTAATTTAAAGTGTAAGGCCAAGGAATTAATACAGATGAAAACAGAAGAATAAGAAAAGGGAAATTGCCATAGAGAAAAGCATAATATAGGAATAACAACCGAACAGGTGAAAAGGGCTTATATAACATGACGGTGCAAAAAAGAAGGCCCAAGTTATTACTCTGCATTTTCTTTACACTAGCAGCGAACACACATATTTCCTCTACCTCCTCTACAGAGATAAGTGCGGAGTCCATGCGGGCTATAAGCAGCGCAAGTCGCAGACAAAGGCTAGTATAAACTCCCATTAAATGATAACACAATTACAACGGTTATCAAAGCCATTTAAAGCGAGTATCTTTTTAAATTTCCAAAACTAATTCCACTCACAGAGAGGACACAATTTCGCCTGGTTTTTATCTCAATTTACTTAATTAAAGGGGTAATTAGGGTGGATATGGTGTGCGAAAAATGTGAGACATTCCTTTGAGGTTTAATTACCTTAAGTTATGGGTTTGGGTTGGATTCCAGGAGGGGAATTTATGACAGTGAAAGTCATATGCTGCTTGCAGTAGCAGGAAATGGAGCGAACACACATGCAATGGGTAGCGTATGAGCTATTTAGTGAATATCTCTAGCTGACGTGGTACCGCTGTCGCATACTATCCGGTTCGTGAGGTTTCGGTGGCTCATTATAATGGAGAAGGAAGCCAACTTGTTCGCATACCAGATACGCTCATGTCTGCAGATCGTAAACACAAAAAAGGCATTTCTTCTGTCCTATCGGGCCGAAATCATTGCAAAACCTTAGAACGTTCTATTCAAATTTCACTCAGTAATTGAGATAATTAAACATGATTGTCCTACAAGTGCGGTGTCGTGTGGCCTCCCCACAGGCGATCGTATCCCCAGTTAAGGGACAGTTTACGGTAACAATTATTCGGATTAAGCCGATTATTGCACGAATTTGAGCCGCCATTCGAATTAAGTAGGTTTTCATCATTAAAATTCATTATGATTAATTAATGATTAATTACAGGTGCCGGCTATGGAGCTGCCAGTCATTAAGGGATCATTAATATATTTAGTGCTCCCGTACGTAGATAATGTCTGCATAATGTGGTTATATGGTGGCTTGTACTAGCTGTGCCCCAGTTTCACCTGCCTCAAAGCTATATTGAGAGAATCGGTTTTCTATACATAAAATAAAACTGTAGATCTCATTCTGTTTGTGTCTTGTGCGGCTTACACGCAAAAACCATTGGACGGATTTTGATGAAACTTTTTTGTTACATAGGTATTATAGTCCTTGGTGACAATTAGTAATCTATATCGTAACTTATCTCGTTACGTTATAAAATTAGAATTTAGAAGTAGCATTATTGCGTTGCGGCCAGGAGAGGATATCGCACAGACAATGAATATTTATTGGGATGACCTCGTTTTTCCCGTTTATCCCATTATTCCGTAAAACAACGTTTACTTAAAAGACTCAGGCGACATATATCCTAAGTATATATTTTTTTAAAGTGTGGTACACATTACAATTATTATTTACTACGAATATTATTGAAGGTCGTCTGACACTTAGCGTGTGCCAGCGTTGTGCCAACGTTGAGCCAGTATGATTCAAGTACGATTAAAAAGCCATGATAAAACATATTCAATAAAGACCTTTTAAAAGTATTACCGATGTTATATTCATATGAGCACTTATGGGATGATACAAAATCTCTCGCCTCAGAGGTTTTAATACAAGAGACCGCAGAAAAACTCGCTCAGTTTTTCTCGTACACGATCAGCTTTATTGTGGGGATTTAAAAACGTTTGCCTTGTTCTGGAGTAAAGATAATGCAAATAGACTTTGTTATTTTGTTTAATTCTCTGAGGCTGTCACTAAGACATTTTATGTATTCATGATGTTCTACTTTATAGAGACTAGTCCGCTGTGCGGCAATAGTTTAGTGCACCAGTGTGTCCTGTCGAACTGTGATGGGGTCGCCGCCCGTCACGAGCGGGTGAAGTCGGGCGCGGTGGTGTTACCGATGTCGTGCTGACTTCGTGCTGTTACTATAAAAATCCTAATAATACTTTTTTTTCGATCATGGATCTTCATAGTATGTGGCTGAACAATCTCACTACTAAGATCAAGATGAAGTGTGATGTAATATATAATAAAAAAATTAAAGAGTCTACAAACTTTGCCAAAACAGGCGTGTATAATACTCCACAGACATATTCTTAAAGGATCACAGATTGTCAGTATTACAGCGTTGCACCGAAATCTCTACCAAACAACCTGTATAGTATAATAATAATTAAAGCAGAGCTTTTATAAAGCTATCTGCCATTAAAAAGTATTGCAACATTTTAGCAGTAATGACTACCAACGTTGCCCATAGACATCAACTTGTAGGATGACCGAATTGAACAGGTCATGAAGTAAGTACACTGAGCATTGGAAGCTACGCGCCCACTAGATAGCAGAGCAGGTCGTAGGCAACTACCAACGCGGTTGATGAAGATAGCAGCTACCTTGACGGCCTTTGATGTAGGAGTAGACTCATTTCTCGAAGAGTCTCAAGTTTTATTGGTTCGGGATTACCACAGGTGGTAGCTTGTTGTACAAAGATGTGCGCTGTGAGAAATTGTGACTAACGCACAGTTGTGGACGAGCGGACAGCGAGCTACTGTCGGAAGCATTGTAATTTGTAAATTTTCAGGGCATCCCTTCTCTAGGGCATATATGAAATTGCCCTAGGCCATACTGTTGTTACCCATCTCCCTCTCACATAAATCTTAATCTATGTCACTACAGGCGTTGCTAGAATTCACCAAACAAACATACATAATATAGTACATGAATGACGCCTGGTTTTACATGTAATTTGCGCTTATTAGATTTGGCTCTACCCACGCACACTACTAATACATTAAAAAATAATTTATTGACAATTTCGTTTTGTCAGGATTCCAAATTGAATTATTGGAGAGGTCTGGGCCGGGGGAAAAGTTGTCGAATCACGACCCAGCAATAAGTCGCTAGTCGCTACGTAACGCGGATGTATGGTGAACAGATTACAGTAGCGCTCATACTTTATGTCTTATTGAATCAAGGAATTGTTGTGAGGGAACAAATATACAATGTATTGTTGTTAACTTCTAAGTTTACGTAGCTTTAAGGTTTTTTTTATTAATTAGAACCACACACATCCAGCATCTTTAAATCTATTGTTAATTTTACGTTGATATGATGGTTTAAGGTTTAGATTGGCCCTTGTCAGCCTCATCGCATGACCTGATTTAAAGTTCTTTCCATAGCTTTTTTTTGTTGTAGTTGAGGTTAGACAAGCAAAGATATCAGTACTGCTTAGATAGATAGAAATGCCGCAAGGAAACTATAAGACAAGAGGGAAATCTTAACAGCATGTTCTCCAGCGCCACTTAAACAGTCTAATTCAAATTATTAAGACAAAAACAATTAAAAAAACGATAACATCAATTTCGAATAACGACAAATCTAGTTAGATAATGTTTATGGTGTGCATGGTGAACAAATCTGTCCCCCGCGCGAGCCCTAGGTCTCTCCAGCCCAGCTAATGGGGTTGCCAAATTACCCATCTATTTAATTTACCGAATGTAAACGAATTAGGCTGGCAACTTTGAAGCGAATTAAATTGTCGACGGTTGATTCACCCTGTTACCATGTTTTTTTATTCTGGCGCGGGGGACGTTGTTTGTTTTAACGCAGTTTTGCTATCAACATCAGCTTTTAGATGCATTTGTTATATGCAGTCTTTCATTGTTTGTGAAATTCATCTGTATTTTAATGACTTTTGAATGTACTGACGATAAAATTATAACATTTATTATATTTCTGTGTATTTATTTAAGATAAATTCCTTTTAGAATTAATATACATACATATTATGTTATATTTAAAAAGCTTGAAATAAAAGGGTGATTAATAACGGCGCGACGTGTACTAAGCGCGACAACGTATGCAACACCATGTCACAGGTACACATTTTTAAGATCTTGTTGGCCTATTGGTGGATAGAAAAAAAATCGACGTCAATTTCAGTTTGTTGCGATGTTTGTAGGTGTCGGTAGTCACCAAAATTTCGACTGCTCACTTCACATGTGACGTAAATACATCCCAATCTACCAGGGGCCCATCCGCTCATAGGAGATCGTAACAATAGTTAATACGCTAACACGATCATAAATAAAGCAGCAGGGTACCCGCCGTCCCCCTATCCCCCGTCCGCCGTACCCCGTACCCGGTGTGATTCAATTTACCCACGCTTTAAATACATTACACTTTTTGCGTATCCTCGCATTCATTTAAAAGCTCTAATGGTGATGAATTGTATTTGGCCAGACGCCAGCATAGATTTTGGACGCTACCATTTGTTTAAGATCGCAACTCGATTATCGATTTTTTGTTTTAATCTTCGAGTACAGTTACATAATTTATAGTATAGTTGGAGTCTTTTGACGACTACCGACGCCCATTAATCATCTGCATAATAAATATGTAATAAATTTTACATCTGATCACAACATGAGGCCCGCTGAGTTTGTTTCGCCAGTTCTTTTCAGGACAGGGCTAGGGTTGAACTGGTGGTAGATTTAATTGTTGACGTTCAAAAAGTAATTCCTGTAATTCTATTTTGAATAAAAAGCTTTTCTTTCTTTATTTCTTTTAATGTTTATACTGTCTGCATAATAATTATCTTATCCTTTTTCTCTTCTACACTAGACCACCCAAAACTCACTAGCCTAAGGAAAGCGAAAGGTAGATCTTCGGTCGTGTCGACCTAATTCAGTCGCAATGCAGCACAGCACTACTTCATGTAGTGAAGTATTAGCTAAGTCTTGGGTCCGTACGCGACGGTTAGAATGAGTGCAGTTCCTTCGTGAGCAGGTCTCCAACTGCTTGTGTGTGCTCTAATAAAAAATTGATATCATTTTAGGCAGTCGATATTAAAAGATTGTAAGTATCCTGATTTATCAAGTTTACCTGTAATGTAAATGGCTCGAGCATTTACAAATATCTTAGGAAGTAATTGATGTGGGAATGAAAATAACGAAAAACTTCGAGAAGCCGATACCTCTGTTGCTACGTCGATTGTCGATTTTTTCTAATCAAATAAGAATAGAAAAAGTTTCAACGTTTTATCATACTAATATTATAAATGCGAATGTAAGTTTGTTTGTTACCCTTTCACGCGAAAACTGCTCAACCGATCATCATGAAATTTTGTACACATGTTCTTGGAGGTATTAGAAGTAACATAGGATAGCTTTTATCCCGAAAAAATGTTCCTGAGGGATGCCATGGAATGATTTTCCACGATATCGAAATTTACGCGGGCGAAGCCGCGGGGCGCAGCTAGTAATTTATAATTCAATGAGGAATTTTGTTTCAAGTTTCACTGAAACTATTTCACATAGAAACATTTTAAGAAAATAAAAAATCATCCCAAAGCATCCCATAAGAACATTTTCGGGATAAAAACTATCCTATGTGTTAATCCAAGTTACCTTTTATGTGTGTGCCAAATTTCATTAAAATCGGTACAGTAGTTTTTGCGTGAAAGAGTAACAAACAAACAAACAAACAAACATACAAACTTTCGCATTTGTAATATTAGTATTTAATTCTAACCACCGCGACAGAAGGAGAGTAATATTTTTCGAGCGAATGTGTAGGGCAGAACTTAGAAATATACGCTTTCTAAGTTCTGCGCTAGCTATCTCAAGCCGATCAAGGCTTGAGGATTTTAAACGTGTCTGATGTGGTTAGATTTGCCATAATGACGTTATATATTTTAGCTGCCGGGCGTTAAGTCTTTCGATTTGATGTTAGGCTCTATCTGACTCGACTCCTTCACAGTCAGGATAGTTCTGGGTACTTGGGTACACCCCAAGTAGTACTAATCTGACTGTGATACCAAAAAAAGTTGCTTTCTGCTTGGGTTGTAAATTTTTTTTGGTCTATTTTGGGATTCCGCAAAGAGTACTCATCTCAACAGTAGAAATATTTTTAAGTAGGTACACACTGTGACCTATGACGTCACGTGCGCGCGTGTGCACGCGGCTTATTCACCTGCTAAGAATTTGTCACGGGCTGATGACGTCATCAGCCCACAATGACCAATTACTTGCAGAGTTTTGCTTCAATTGTGGCAAGCACTTATTGCATATGCTCGCTACGGTGTTAATGAGATTTATGTTGTATTGTGAGAGGCACAATTGAAGTATTGCCTATTGAAGACGAATGGAGCCGGAACGACTTTCCGGTGGCCCATTAGAAGGAGATATCAATGCTATAATTCTGCATAACAATCATGCGTATCTCTAAGGGCGTCGGTAGTAACCAAAAAGGCCCATTATACTTATTATAAAAAGGGAGACCTTATTTTTTCTTTTTTCTTCTTTCTTTGTTTTCTTCCGCACCGCGGAATATACCATAATGGAGTGGTATTATCACCTAGTCAGCGCCCAACGTTCTCGTGCTCGTGACTCGTTCTGTCTTTTAATTTCCATCCTTATAAAACAGGTGCAGGCTACTAAGTCATCAAGCAAATGGGTCCGACGAAATGTTCGTTTACATCTTAAACTAAAAAAGTCTTCATTCAAAAAACTTCATTGTGGCCTTAGGTACAAGAGTTTATAGTTACAGTTATAGTGAAGAAGATAACGCAAAGAAAAATAAAATTGCAATGAAAATAAATAAAGTGAGAACAAGTAGTAGGGGCTTGTTATTAGTGATGTATATTTGCATTTGGTAATCGAAAAATTTGATAGTTAATTGAATTATTCTTAATCTAGTACGTACTTTACAAACTGGTTTAATAAATAAATATGCAATATTTCGTAGCTATGCGTAGCATATATTTATGGCTCTAATCTGGAAATTTAGATGAAAACCATCCTTCAAATGAATTATACATGTATTTTGTCCAATAGAGTTTAATTAAAACATTCCCATTTCAAAACATATATCAACAAACGTAAGGTGTTTGTTTTTTTAATCCTCTTGAGCTCATGTTTTTGTCTAAAATTTATGATTGAAACAATCAGGGTTTAAGCTAAGAGTGGCTTTGCTACACCTCAACCCTCTCAACAGACCAGTCTCTCAAAGATTCTAAAACCATGCTAACAAAGCCATGCTTTACGTCGGTATTTTGTAAGCAGTAATCTGGGTCTTGCCGTTCCACTTCAGCACCCATGCTGTAAAGACACTGTGTCTTAAAAGTCATCAGATGTAGTCGATAGATGTGTCACCAGGCGTGTCGCGTCACTAGAGCTCTCGCCGCTCCGCTGGTAAAAAGCTTGTAAAATAATTTTATGTGACGTTAGTCATAGTCGGATCGAACTGCTGTGGGCTAAGTCTAGACTCACTAAAATGTCTGCTTACTGAGTAATTATCACGAAACTCTTTGTTCGTAGGAGGGTTTTGGGAAAAAGAGATATTTTTTAGTAATATTTCGATATTTGTGTATAGGGAAGTTATGGGTATGATTAAATTCTCCTTATAGGATAGTAACTTTTACAATAAGTTTCGGGACGAATACTATTTTCATAGTTTCTAGTATATTTGGGGATTATTTGTAGGGGCCTGTAAAAGTTGAGAGTTAAGCTATAAAGACTATGGAGATAACTATATCGGTAGGACCTACAACCCAACATAGCCAGTGGCGGTGGTGGTCCCTTA
>LUGF01002453.1:158259-175583 GCA_001625245.1 Calycopis cecrops
CCGTGAATAAAAGCTATGTCGCGATTCGTACCGCTTGTGTTTCCGGTAGCCCCTTGGTGGGGACTTGGAGGAGGGCAACGCATTTGCAGACTAATTGTCCCGATGTCTATGGGCAGCGGTTGTCAACAACAACACAAACAACACTGTCCCATAATGAAAATGAAAAAGACTACGACCCTGATAAATCACAATGACCCTTTTTGGTCGACCCTGGAATTCACTATATGTGCACCACAAGCCAGCCAAGCGAACCTTGAATAGATTTCCAAAATGTATACGGTAGAAGATAAATCAGTAACAACTTGAAACTATTCGGGACCTCACAACTCACAGGGCAACCAGTTAGTAACGAATAACCATATATAACAGTTGCCCGATGATTTGTTACACTTATTAAATAAGTAGACCGTGCCTCATCCAATTGCTGGCTTTTGAAAATATGTTTACGGAACTGGAGATTCATCCTTAGATCAATTCAATTCAATTCATTTCATGTATTCTCTTAGGTCACAAACACAATCAAAATCAAAATCACAACAGTAAACGTCGTAAAAAAACAACATTATTAGAGTAGTCTGATAGAACGTGACTCTGAAGTGAAAGACATCAGGGAGAGAGAGAGATCAGAGTTAGCGACATGAGCGCGGTAAAGCAAAAAACAGCACTGAGACACACACGATTTTAGTCCATAAATATTTTCATACAGCGATCATCATATAATTTCTTACTCTCATCGTCCGGACATCACACTGACAAACTCTTAAGGAGTAAAGTTCATTTGCGTCTCATTTATTTATCAAAACAGACAGAGTCGCGGGTAACACTTAGCAACAATAAACCAACAGTCAGCGCCGCAGATTGCTCGCCCATCTATTAGGAGTGTATCGGCGGGTGGACGTAACAAATTTGAATTGCGAACTAAAACTGAAATCCGTTAAGCCGAGGCCGCGGATTGGCGGGCTAAGTGATGACGTCATCAATACCCGTCGCCCGCCGGCCGCAGCTACCCGCCGCTGATCGATGTGTGCGTGACTCTGTGGAGTATTGGGCATCAGCTGATCTTACTTCATTTGACGCCATTTTGATGGCTCCACAATTGCGTATTTAGCCGTATTGTCTCTGCTTTAGACTTTAGGCAAAGTGTAGACAATATAGACTTTATTTTTATTTATTTTTTTTTTATTTAAATATAGCAAAGTAATTTGAGGTTTAGGGTAAGAATCAGCTGATCTTAGATCATGTATCTCCATTTTGATGACTAGAACGCAATTATCATCTCCAATATTAGGTCAAAGCTATGCTATGCTGACGGACAATATGGCTGGACATCTGATAGGGCATAACATTTTCCTCGTGACTATCTTAGAAGGAAAATGAGTCAGAGGAAGTTCGAAACGCAGTTGCAGAAATCAGGTTAAAAAAAATTTAAATTATATTGAAATTCTTAAAACTTAAAATCAACATTGTTTGTGTTTTTTAATTGGCAAATTGTTGCTTTTCTGTAGTTCATTTGGCGTAATATCGTCGTAAAAAAACAAAAATAAAAATAATGTAAAAGTACATACAAGTGCATTAACAACTACAATGACAACACATCTTCACGCGAATTCTCTTTTAGGGAATGCGTTATATATTAAACAATCAGTAAAGCAATAAAAATAAAACAAACTTGGCATTTTGTATAATGATGAAATTGCCAAAGTTATCTAATATATAAAATTCTCGTGTCACAGTTTTCGTTGCAATACTCCCCCGAAACGGCTTGACCGATTCTCATGGAATTTTGTGAGCATATTGAGTAGGTCTGGGAATCGGCCAACATCTATTTTTCATCCCGATATTCCCACGGGATCGATAGTTACGCGGGTGAAACCGCGGGGCACAGCTAGCAATAAATAAAATGGTATGTCCTATATAAGAAATAAAAATGTGCCATAAAGGGGGCATGTTAATAAGTATAATGTAGAGTAAAACTATCAAACTCAAAGAAACATATAAATAAGCTCCAGTATGACGCTTTAACATATATACATACATATACATCACTTGACACCCTCCCTGAACTTTCATAAACATCATTACACGTAAAAAATGACAATCGTATTATGTAAATCTAAATAAATGATTTCGTTTTACGCTTAATATATTCCATTCATTTACGTGAATATACCTAACTGCTCGGAAAATACACATTTGACCTCAGAGCAGGACGGATACATTTTTCGTAGGTGTTGAAACGGGTCGGCTATATGTTACTGAGCTGGGTCGTGTGAAAGGGCAAGTTGTAGTGAGTGCCTTATTGATGCCATACATTGTTCTTAAACGTGTAGCAGATGTGGGGCCCTCGGCTCATGAGAGGCCCCATTATGTAAGATAATTTCGTAAAGACGTGTCGGCCAGTATCCTTAAATTGCTCCCATTTCCTCGTATAATGAATAGTGATATTTTAAAACTTTCTTTGGGATTATGGTGTCCTGGTAGAAATTATGGCTTTTATACATTTTTAAATTGTTACTCTAAATAAAGTTTTCCTTTTTAACCTGGAACTATGTGAAAGAAATAGGTTGCAGTCGAATCAGGGCGTAAAACCGGGGAGGTACCTCTTGATCATAAAATACCGCTTCACTGTCGTATTTAATGCGGCTTATGACAGCCAGATTATCCTTTAGAGATAGGACTACGAAGAGGATGCAACTACCAAACTTTGACGCTATGCTAGTCAGACTCATTAGCGAAGAAAAGCTGGCGATCACCAAACTATTACGTTTGGCCTACCGTGCAAGGTCGTGTAGGCTGCATTACAGATGAACTCCAGTCGTCAGCTGATCCACCACTTCACCAGAGGCCGACTAGCAGCTACTCGCCCCCCAACAAGGTATAAATGCTACCTTTATTAAAGCAATCACAGTGATCCTTGTTTATAATCCGAACTGCTGAGTGAGTAAGAGGTAGTGCCACACTGCATGCTTGCATGCAGCCGAATTGGGCCGGCACGACCGGGGAGGTACCTCTCGCTTACTGGGACTTACGGGACTGGCGTAAAGTGACAGCTGTGCTGTCGCGTTTCGTGCGGTGTGTAAGTAGCTGGTGGCCCATGGAGGTGGGAGGAGAAAGGAACGCAGCGCATCTGTATAGCCTCTATGCGGATGTTTGTGGGCGTCGGTAGTCATGAAAATGGCTCCGGCTGCTCGTTTGCCCTCCTATATCATAAAAAATAAAATATATATAATTGCGGAGGGTGATCAAATCGGGTTTCGATCTTAACCGTTCCTTGGTCAATAGGTCAATTGTCAATAAATACTCGACCAACGTGCTACATCGTCGGCCATATCGTCACTTTTTATCACGAGTGAATGCGGTCACACGCAGGTCTCATGAAAGCCCAAAGGTACTCTTTAGGGACATGCTATAAAGGAAAGATTTTCAGTCAATTCCTTCGCTCAAAGCCCAAGCCCGTTGTTTTTTTTATTATAGTAGGTATAAGGGAGTAAACGAGAAGTCGGAGCCATTTTCATGACTACTGACGCCTATAGACATCAGCATAGAGCCATAGAGGTTATACAGATGCGTTGTCCTCCTTCCTCCTCCTCTTGCTCACTCCATGGGCCACCAGCTACTTACACACCGCACAAAACGCGACAGCGAGAGGTACTCCCCTGTCGTGCCGGCGCAATTCGGCTACATGTAAGCATGCAGCGTGGCACTACCTCTTACTAAGTTGTACTATAAACCGCCATAAGCACGTGTATGCGGCGCGCCTGGCTCTGGCTGCAGTGCTGATTTATTTATGACGTCACAATAAGCTCCACCGCCTAATTAACCGTTAGCCGCATGTACAGGGTGATCGCGTTTTATAACTTTTTCAAAACTATTTTACACTATACTATGCGTTTTAAAGTTAATACTCCTTTAGTGGCGGTAGGTTGGGAAAAATATTAAGAGTTCACGTCAGTAAAATGCAACGTAAAACAGCGCAAAAAGGAGCAGCCTTAACACGCGGCGGCTATGTACCTGTAGCAACTATGAGAAGAGACTTCTACCGACAAACTGCTATGCAGTTTGGTAAAAGTGTGATGTAGTATTTTTTTGTCTACTGTAGAAATTAATAAATAAAAAATAAAAAAAAGAAATTATATGTTATTACATATATTGGCAGTCCCTATGACTGTTATCTCTATTAACAGAGACATCTGATGTACGTTTTGTAAATAATATTATCTATATATGGATTTTTTCAGACAAATATTAATTAAGTAGCGTAACGTAGTAATATACACCCATAAAAAGTTTCATTCGAATCCGTCCAGTAGTTTCGGAGATTAGCCCGGACAAACAGACAAACAAAAAAATTAAAAGAACATTGAAAAGTTTTCTAATATTATTTTAACGTCGCCCCCAATAAGTTTTTGTAAATATATTCAATGCACAAACATACGAATTTTACTGTTTCATTATGTGTATAGATATCTCTAATATATTTAATATTATCTCATATACAGCATATTGGATATCTATGATGCCATGGTCCGGGATATCTAGAAAACTACAGCGGGTATAGTAAACAACATAAATCACTTCAAAGCTTAAGCGTTGCGAATGTTTGTGGGTGTTGTTGTGTTGTGGTTATCATCGCGCTTCCCTGGGACTCGTACGAGTTTACATATCTCATATAAAAAGTAAATAATTCAGTGAACCCCCTGTACAGTGTTTGGACGTCCACAGAAATTGGTCGGTTAATCATATTACCTGCCGCCGCTACACTTGAGCGACTAGGACCTAGGTCATGTAATTCACAGCCGTGGGTCTGGCTGTAAGGGGACAGTTTTTATTATACTATTGCCGCGCGGGTTTACTCCACAACTCATATTATTTGTCTAACTAGCTGCGCCCCGCGGTTCACCCGCGTAAATGTCGATACCGTGGAAAATAGAAAATCATCCCATGGCTTCCCATAGGGACATTTTTCGGGATAAAAACTATGTGTCAATCCAAGTTACTCTCTGTGTGTCAAATTTCATGACATTCGGTTCAGCAGATTTTGCGTGAAGGAGTAACAAACAAACAAAACAAGATACAAACTTTCGCATTTATAATATTAGTAGGTTGGGTCAAAATATAACCTTACTTCGCCGTAATCGGGTAAACATTAACTTTTATATTAATATACCATTTTAATTCGCAAAGAAGCGCACTCAGAGTTTATATCACATCATAATAACTAATACAACTGTTCTACATACAAACATTCGCATTTATAACATTATTAGTATATTATCTTTTTCTACGTACGTTACTATTTTTGTAGACAAAGAGCAAATGTTTCAAAAATACCGAAATTCCGAATGGTTTGGTCTCATCTGAACCTTTCAATTTGAACTTTTACTAGTTGAAGGTCTACAAGTTACTTGACATCTTGAAATGGGTAGTCGTAGGTGCGTGAGGTCCAATATCAGCAAATACAGTTATTGGCGATCTCGTTTGGTTTTTAGTGACTGAAAGACTGTCCTTATTTTTAAATATCTCCAAGTGTCGAAAAATTTAAAACATATTAAACTAAGCGAACAAGTGATGTGTGAATGTACAACGCAGTATGTTGCACATAAACACAGCTCGTATTGAACACAAGCGGGCGGGGGCCCAGCCAGTATTAGCATATTCCAGCAGGTAATCATCGCTACAAATTGATCTAGAATATTGGCATATCTAGTGCCCGTGGCAAAGCGACCGCAGTCCGCGCCACCGCAGACCCGGCCTGGAATTCCAGCTAAAGGCATTCGTGTATTCGGCTGATACCTGAAATATATACTAGGCTTTACATGTAGCGTAGGATGCTATTATTTAAATATTGACTAGTAGGTTTAATATAATATAATGGGCTAGACGAGCTTTCGTAGCCTTTCATGAATTGTATTGCTATGTAGACTTGGTACTTTTCCCTCCCCGAGTGGCGCCGGTCCAATCTAGCTGCAATGACAGCATTGCATTGCATTGCAAGAGGTAGTGACAGCACTAACTCTTACTAGTAAAAGTTAAATATTGATAATTGCTTTCAATATAAATAGTAAAAAAGTAGAATGACACAAAATGAGGGCCGACACAAGTGGAAATTTAAGAAAATTCCCAACGCGCCTAGGCTGACCGCTAGACCTATGACGGACTCGACACTTAGTGTAATACCGGCTAAACATCTGCGGGTCTGCAAGCGACAGTTGGGCGACGTCTATGGAAAGTGCCGTTGGTGTCTCAAGGGCCGTCCCGTACCCGTCGAGGTTCCTTGTTGCTTCACAGATCTGGGACACCACATGTAAAGCAGCACTGATGGCATTCACGGGGTACTCGCGACAACATGCACGTCGCAAACGCGACCCGACACCCTGCGACGGTGAGAAAATGCGTTTCCTCACGTCCCTAAAAGGAAGTAAAAGTTACATTGTGCAATAGGGCATCGGGACACTAAACAAAACACACTTAGTTCATATTGTTAGATGATCTGTAAACGTCTGGAATCTCAGCAGCACTCCGTAACGGTACAATTATAATTGATGATAATAAACGCAGATCAAATTTAATCCAAACTCAAATGTCGAAAGGTCAAAGGTATAATACAAAAAAGTACTGGAACAACAGACAAATATTTGATTAGGGCTTGTTAAAAACCTTTTGTATACGTATTGTTTATGCAAAGAGGCGTAAACGCTCGTCTCCGAAAGTTTGAGGAGCCAACTCGGGTCATCAGTTATTCAGCGAAGTTCGGACGTCCTGCTCCACATGAAGTTGGCCAAGTAGCCGGGTGTTGAATAAAACATCCGACGTAATTTCATTACGGCCACCCCGCACGTGGCAGGTGATCATAACTCAAATAGCCATATTTTGACGGACTTTGCATAAGTATTGCTTTTTGGGGGATCAAATGGAGACGGGTATTGACAGGAAAACATGTTTGCTTCGACATTTGGCTTAGTCGTGATAAGTTTTCAGCAAATTGTATCTTGAAGAGTTTGGATTTTCTAGTCCATGTCGGAGTGAAAGCCCATGATGGAGTGGACCTCATGGAGCACCTCCTGGAATACCATGAGATGTGTTAATTCTTGTTGTTTCCTCTATTTCCATTGGATCAGACGAAAAATCTACTCAATCATTTTTATACAATCTATTTTAAAACAGGAATAGCCCATTAATCAATCTTCGAACTTAAATTAGATTTTTTCTAGATTCCTGAAAGCCTCCTAGTACGATTAGATTATCCTATCGGCTTCCATTTCCAAGTAATCTGCTTTGGGTAAATTCAACTCGAGGGACAGAAGTCGCCTACCACTACAGAACATATGCCATAGACGTGTATTACATGTTCATATCATGTACTACTGAGTTCGTGGACATTATGGAGTCAGTACTCAGTAGCGTATCCCATAATTGACCCACACTCGAACTGTCATATCGACGTGCCAGTGGTCCACTAGACCAATAAAATACATTAACTAGCGTAAAACCGCATGAAAGATAGATAGGATTGTCGGCGAAGTCTTGCAGACTTTATTCGGGTGAAATGTAGCAATACATTGGATTTTTTATATGTATGTCTTAGGTGTTTTTTTATTTAATAAAAACATATAACACACATTTATATATATTATTCTCGGCGAGATTTGAACCCGCGACAGTAGCGTGCCTAGCACCTGCGTGCTGCGTGCGCTTGTCGGGCGTCAACAATAGGACTTCATAGGTAGCGCCACCGCTAATACTTTAAAAGACTAGATTCGTCAATGCCAATTCTTAAGTGAATCTTTTGGGTACCTAACCAATACATCCATTTAGGAACTAGGAAAGTTCTTCTTTCTTAGCACCATAAGGCGGCCTACGAAACACTACCACTTACTACTTCACATTTAAAGACAATAATATGGATTGAGAAGTGTATTGGCAAATGTAGGCAACGGAGAAGTGGCGAGGAGCTCAGTTTTATGAGTATTTTGCTATGCATTGCAGACGAGGCGGTCAATTTGGAGTTTTATGTAATCGTAAAAAGGGATTAGCTAGAGTTTTATAGAGGGCAATGAAAAAATCATTCGCTTAAGCGGAAAGCGGTAATTACTGCCTACGTACTACTACTTTTATGGTGCACAACTTTTAGGATACTTAAGGCCTATACTGACGTGTGGAAACGCTGCGTTTTCTATGAGATAATAATAAGTCCAACTTCTTAGAAATGCTGCTAGTACTTAAAGTATATGTTAGTGTTCTCAGTGTCTCGCGTTTTCCAAATGAATACAACGATACCTCATATCTTAAAATCCGTCAAGCCGATCATACTTATAGCAAAAGCATGTAAAAAGCAGCTTTAAACTAAAATATAAGAATTACTTACTTGAACATCAAATCAATTCGTAACCTTTCGTAACTTATTTAGATCAGTAAAGTTTTTATTTCTATAAAAAAATAATATAAATTTCAATTAAAAAAAAAACCACTTAGTCATTCGCACGTACCATATAATATATTATAATAAGAAAATATCATACTCACTTATTTCCCGCACTATAGTTTCTTCATTAAACTTGGACACAACTTCTCTTACACTTATTCGTAACCTGTAACCGGTAACGTCATCTAATCTCGGGGACCACATAATACCAGGATTGTGGTCATCTATTCTGGTGACCACAATCATTCAACTGAGTGGTTACCTTTTTGGTAATTGTATTACACTGCTGTGCATTTTTCGTTTCTATTGCTGGTTTTATACTTTATACTTAACTACTTATTATATTATTTATTTTTTTTGTTTACCTGTAAAAATAATGAATGTTATATCTGTATGTGTTTGTTGACTAATAGTTATCGTATTTATGTGTAGGTTAAGTAAAGAAAAATGTATAGCTGTGTGTTAGAATTGCTTAATAAAGTTTTTCTATTTCTATTTCTATTTCTATTTCTATTTCTAAAATTAAATCAACAAATATTTGAAATGTAAACATATTGTTATTATTATTGATTTGATATCTGCGTGACATTTAAGCTAATATTTATAAGCTTCGGTAATCATGAATAATTCGAAATAAAAAATAATAATAATAATGATGTTTGAAATTTGGCACGACATACATAATATTACAATCTTGAATAGATAGTATTCTCTATTCAATTGTGCCAAATTTCAATAAAATCAAAAAAATGTTGCGGCAAAGAGTAATAAACACACATACAACATTTGCAAGCTTACAATTCAATAGGATAATAGGATTCCTTTATAAAAAGAAACATTGAAGAATATTATTGAATTCAATGAGAAGAGTGCTAATCATGATAGAAATACTAGGAACAGGCACAAACTAGATGTACCATTTCATAGACTGAGCAGAGTAAAGAATTCCTTTAGGGGTGAATGTATACGCCTCTACTATAAGATCCCAGAAAGCGCTCAAAAACTCTCAATCAACAAATTTAAAAAAGTCGTTAAGGAACGCTTGTGTGGTAAGGGATATTACAAAGTAATAGATTTTATGACAGATACCACACCTTGGGAATAGTACCCTCCCAGGCTACTTCTATACAATAATAAATGTAAATTATATTTTTTAATGTATATAAATGAAGAATGTATAATGAAGAAATTAATGAAGCTCGTTGAGTTTGTTTCGCCGGTTATTTTCAGGACAGGGCTAGGGTTGAACCGGTGGTAGATGAAAATTTTTGACGTTCAAAAAGCAATTTTTTAAATTCTATTTTGAATAAAACTATTTGATTTTGATTTTGAAAATGTCTACTACTATTGTAAAATGTTACTACTCTTGTGTAGTAACATTTTGCGATAGTCAGCTTAAACCTTTGTATAAAACAAATTACTGTAAAATATACGTTTCATCAATATATAAGAATAAATATAGGTACTTTATTAATATTAAATATTTGTATTTTATATTGGTATGTAAATTCTCTGATGTTACAGATTATAATATATTTATTATCTTTTTAGTGCTCCCGGATTAAACAGCGGTTTATATTCAGAGATATAAGTGTAAAAAGTAGCGTTACAAAACATGTTATTAAAATGTAGGTATTTTATAAAGTTCACATAAGTATTTGCAGTTGTTGTAAGTGTTAGTACGCGTGTTTGTTTGTTATAAAATGACATATACATTTTCAAAGAGCTACTATTTTCTGGAATTTTGAAACAAATCGAAAAAAATTTGGAGTACAGGTAGGTTCTGTCATCCACGATAAACCGATGATGTTAGTGAGGTGCTCTGTATCTATCAGTAACTGGTCACCTCGGGGAGTACCCACGGCCCAGTCTCTCACAACTCTTCCGACGTCAGGTTTCTAACCTGAGCCCTGTTCCCAGTTCATATGAGGACTGTCTGGCAATCAGACTCCATCTGGATATCAGAAGTTTGGTATCTACGCACGTGCACTCCACTATTCATTAAATCCTATATGCCTACCTATATGATGTGTCGACTTTTATTTATAGACAATGAGTCAAATTGTGAAAGTGGACACGACTATGTAAGGAGAGTATTGATTTAGGTCTTTAGTTATGTATGTGTGTATAGGTAACTTATCAATATATTGAAATTCAAAAAACCTGAATTTCTTAGAATATATTAATGTTCCAGTGCCACTCGCGATATCAAGATGAATGAAACAACACTCCACACTGTAATGTAAAGAGGAAAAATATAAATCTACATTCTCTAAAAAACAGGAAAATTATTTTAACTAAATTCAAAATGTCTTTATCCCTGGTCACCAGCCCTGGCACTGTAGCAGGGCACCAACTGAACTAATACATGCCCTTAAACGCTAACTTACAACATATTACGCTAGATGTCGCTGATACGCGCGACACACCGCAGATACCCGCAGTTTATAGCACACTCGGAGTTATCACTCTAACGGATGCTGTGACAATTGCAATCATTACATGTTCCGCGAGATATACGAGCGGCCGCCGACTTGAGTTATACGAGACTTTAAACGGATAAGATGCAGCTCCGGCGTCTGTGAGTGTGAGAACGGTTGTATTAGTTATTATGATATCATATCAACTTTGAGTGCGCTTCTCTGCGAATTAAAATGGTATATTAATATAAAAGTTAATGTTTACCCGATTACGGCGAAGTAAGGTTATATTTCGACCCATCCAACTAATATTATAAATGCGAAAGTTAGTATTTTTCTTTGTTTCTCTTTCACGCAAAAACTGATAAACCGATTTTCATGAAATTTGGCACACACATAGAGGGTAACTTGGATTAACACATAGAATAGTTTTTATCCAGAAAAATGTTGCCATGGGATGGTTTTCTACTTTCCAGGGGATCGATATTTACGCGGGTGAAACCGCGAGGCGCAGCTAGTGTATTATAAACGGGAACATTAATTCGTATGAATAAAGGCTACATATTCATGGGGAAAGCAATAAATATGTACTTAAATATAAAATAAACCCGACTACGAATAAAACTATAAGAAGAAGTAAAAAACAAGTTGATAAACCGTAGACGGTCTTTGGTTTTATTACATTTTATCAAGAACAATTTGCTTTTACTCTCATCTGCCTTGCTTAGTTGTTTCTCTTAAAGTCTGCTATTGAACCGAGTCGAGCTCTCGTCACCAAGATTCACCTCAAGACAGAGTTGGTACTCTGCCGGACACACGACGACCCCGTGTTAGTGGAGTGTGCCCCTCCTCCGTCTAAAGGGGAACATTTCTCCCGAAACGGCATCTTCTGCCCCGCTGCGTTGGTATGAGAAGACTGGAATGGACCTCGCGAGTAAATTGGACAGTTCGAGATTAAGCACACTCATGTAATACTGCTCATATTATGTAAAAATTGTAACTTCCGCTTCACCTTTAATTGCAATCACGAACTCTAATTGAAATCCCGCCGAGTTTATTTCGTCGGTTCTTCTCAAACCTAGGCGTGCGTCAAACCCGTGGAATATTTTGACATTCAATAAGAGATTTAAAAATGTTATTCTTAATACAAGTATTTACGTTTCATCTCATTTTATTTGTACGAAGTATTTTTACAGTCAGATTAAAATTGGGAGCAAATCAAGAAGACCTTGTTTCTGTACGTGACACTTGATTTATTGCGCAGCAAGTGCAGGGATCTGATCCTCGGCTCTTGAATTATATTCAGGGCGAGTTGTTAAGCTTATAAAGTGTGTTTTGCATTAAATTTCCAATAAACTGATGATTTATAATAAGGCTCAAGTGAGATTTACATTTGGTAATTGGATTAGGCGCCTGAGATGGCCGGTTCCCGTTTGTGTTCAAAGTTTGTTAACGGGACTACAGAGTACAGACAGAGTTTATTGGTCGTAGAAAATATGAGTGTGTTCCCTCTGTCTAGAGGGCACTGGCGTGAAGATGTGTTGTTGTTGTAGTCGTACAAAAATAGCAGGCCAAGCGCGAGTCGGAGCCGCACGCTCATTTTAATTTAACGTAACATACTCAAGTTTTGAGACTTTTGCAGGCTTATGCATTTATTTTGTATGAAATAAACTACAAATATAAGTTTGAAATGTTTTTACCAGGTATGTAATTATAATTCATCAATTTTCTAATGTGTTTCTCAATTTGTAAGTTGTAACTCCTTGGCAAATTTCATTATTCTAAGTCTAATAATAATAAATTGTTACCGTGTGACCACATATTGAATTTTTGATTGCTTTGACTTAGAAGTATGTTTTATTTCTGTGCTTCATGACATGCTTTGACCCACAATATTTGATATACACATAAGGTCAATACGCGTTTATGAGTAAAAAAGTTTGACAGACACAAAGAGACCAGACTAGGCTGACGGAGAAATCACAGTATTGTAGTGTTGAATGCGAATATCAATCAGACTAGTCCTGCCAATCCCCTCTGTGATCCCCAGGGCTACGGACCAGTACCAAACGGCCTTTGGGAAGACGCTACACTAAGAGCAGCTCAGCTAAGGAGTCCTCCACCTGCTGAATGAAAACAAGGACATAAGACTTCGCCAGACATACAGACATTTTGCATGCCTCAGAAAGTCCTCATAGACAGACTCACAAAAATGTTATCCTATAAACTATGAAGGTTATTTTTTTGCCTTTGGAAGTACGGAACTCTAAAAACACCTCATCCAGTAATTTTACTAATGGTTTTTTATAGCGAGGCAAACGAGCATTCAGAGCTTAACGACTATGGACACTCATAAACCGCATAGAGGTTTGAAAGATGTTCCTCTTCCTCACTAAAACTGCATACGACCACTAAAACATATCCGAAACGTCCGTGGAAAGTACGATTTTATTGGAATGTCAGATAAGAGATATTATATAGTAGAAGAAGCTAGCGAGCAGTAGGAGCCATTTTCATGACCACCGACGTCCATAGACATCCACAGAGAGGCCATACAGATGCGTTATCCGCCATCGTCATCCCTACAACATGGGCCACCGGTTACTTACACGCCATGATGAATTATAATGACATCATAAATTTCGAAAAAACGTCCATTCGAACGATAAACACAAAATATGACGGTTTAATTATCATTAATGTTATACAATACACATTACTGTTGAAATATAAACCCCTCGTTAACATCAATATAAGCCACAGGTTTAAAAAACAGCTTCAGTTATTTCAATAAATGTATAATATTTAATATGAAACTCGCGGGGACCGCTCGCCGATGACTGCCGATAGAGAATTTGAACGACAAATTTCACCGCCCGCAAAAATAACTGAGATTCCTTCTTTACATCAACTCGCACCGGTATTCCTGGCAAATTATTTGACGTAACAACGCGCGGGGAGCATTTCTGTGGGTATTATCCATGACATAGTTATTAATTATATTGATTATATTGATTGGCTTGATATCTGATAGAACTCTACTCGTAAAAGGCTGTATATAGCGTCCTTTGAGAGTAAAAAGTAGATTCGTACTTCGAAGATCTAAGATTGGAACCCGACCCTAAGGCTTCGGTGGTGGCCGTTTTAATAACCAGCAATCACTTGTGAGGTATCGTTTGTTCGTCACTTGAGACTGGCCTATTATTCTTTCTTCTTTCTATTTGGGTGTCCTATTGCTGATACATCCGTGACAACCTGGCTCAGCGGCTGAAGGCTCTCGCGGTGGTACTATAGTACGGCACGCTACTCGTGTCACCGGTTCACACAGGGATGGTTATGTGCTGACTGCCGTATACCTCACAATAAATAACTGGCACAACCAATTATGCAGGCATCCTCTGTCAATAATAAAGCTTGAGAGAAATCGACTGGCATTTTGAATAAAAAATAACGTCTACACACCTCAGAACGTGTACTTCATTGTCTGTAAGTTATCAGAAATTATCTATAAGTGCTACACTGCACTCATTACAAATACTTCATTTTTACCAATTTTTGAACCGTCGCTCCCCCAATTGGCCATCGATTAGGTCAATCAACTGTCATCCCCAGCCGCGGTCACTTTACGACTCTGTTGACACAAGTTTACGGCTGACGGAGACAATTACGGGCTAATTCGTTTACATACACACGCGGGGACCCGCCCTCAATATTTGCCGCGGCCATTTAAGACGCGGGGGGGAGTTTTTAAATCGTCATGTCTAGTTGTATTCATAGTACTTCGTTGTTTGAGGTAGTGGGGTCGATTCCACCTAGCATTTAATTTAATTATTGGTAAATTGCTACTAAATTAATTCAAGTATAAAGGAAGTCCCGCTGAGTTTGTGTCGCCAGTTCTTCTGATGTCAACGGTTAAATGAGAAGTAGAATATTGACAGTCTAAGAGGGATTTGTAAAATCCTATTTGATTAAAAGATTTTAATTTTGATATGCGTAATGAGTAAAGTCGACAGTTTTGAACCACTCGTATCTCTGTTAAAATATACAAAAGTAACGGCTTTGTTGCTTAGTAAATAATATTTTTTATAGTATTATGGAACCAAAGAAATACACGAAGCCTTTTAATGACTAACGACGCACATAAATATCCACGTAATCGCAGAGTGCAACCTTTCGTTTTTCCTCCCCCTAGAAGCTTGACTTTTTTCTGTTCGTCAAAACTTTGCAAAACTCCACATTTGACATGCAATTCAGACTGATTCATCTACCGATTTCTGTGAAAAAGGTCTTGTCATACAGACGGGCAGACAACATGGACAAAATAGTCCAATAATATATATCACCATTTTTCAATTTATATACCTATATGGAGCTATGGAAGCCAAAAAATACTATTTACCGATTTAAGGAAAAATGATTTCGTTTTCGGTTTTTATCATCCGTCTTCCACGTGTAACCGGGCCCGCTGATACAAGTAAATGGAGCGACACTCTGCGTCGAGATGTAATCTCTGCTGGAGGTGGCACTTGTGCGAGGGCGCGGGCGGAGCAAATAGTGGAAATCGTGTTACGGCGTGTTTGTTCTTAGACGAATTGGAAAATATAAATTTCTTGGTTTTATAACAAAAACCCCGGTCAAGTGTGGGTCATTAGTACATAGAGGGTTCCGTTGCAAAGGGGGATACGAGCATTGTTAGGGATCTGTAGATAAATATATTATAGATATCCGTAGGTAGCTGTTTCAAATCCGACTCGAAGGACCATTTGTTGTGATCTTAATTCTGGTTTATTGTGCAATGTTGCTGGGCACAGAGGCGATCCGCTCTAGCTGGCAGCTTCGTAGCAACGAACAGGCATGGATACCTATAAAAGTTAACAAAATGCTCCTATACAGTAACGTTTCAGCTTATCTTGTAAGGTAGGATACCCTGAAAACTACAAGGACTAAGGCCTGTAAGCCCTGTGAAGATAACAGTTTGTAATAACGGGATGGGATAAAGGATGCTAATGGGTGTGGAAAATCGTGATGTGTATGCTCTCGGGTTTTTTTTAAGTCTTGTTGACCATAGGGAGGAAGGGATTATGAGCAACGCATATGTGTCACCAAAATTCAGTTTCAGAAAAGTCGGTTGGATGTAACTAATATAAACCATTATGTTATAGCTATTTCAAACTTGAATAGCAACCTGTGGAACCAGTCCTGACGCTCATAAACCGGATTGGATGAAGTGTACGTCTAGTATAGTCCTGGTGTCTGACAATTATTAATAAAGTGTTGATAATGAGTGCAATAAATAACGGTGTCTGTGTGTCCGCAGCACGCGAGCAGTTTACGAGCGAGTATAAATTTCTGTTGCGGAAATTTTTACAACAATTAGGATTCCTGTTGCATGTGGCAGCCCTTATCTCACAAATAATAAACTACAGGGACGGATTACACTTGAGAGTTTAAATTATTCTTCTAGTATAATACAATCAATTTATTTTAAAATTGATCCGCGTGAGCTGTGGCGCAGGAAATGGACCAAAATACTTGGGTGGTCTCATGATCGAATCCTATGATATAAAATCAAATTTAGTCTGTTTATATTATTATTTAACCATATACTTACCTATTACATCACATAACTATTTGTTATTCATATGTCGTATAAAGTGATACCTAATAATTGCTTTTAGATTAGTTTTGAAATTGATATTACATATTATACAACATATTAGGCTATTCAAAAAAAAAACGAAATCGAATAGGGACATCTAAATGATATGATCATGAATATCTATTGAACCTTAATATATAAAACATAAATATTTGCATAGGGAAATGATTAAATTTTGTTTAAAAAGTACGTATTAAAGATGTAAACTCTAAATAATTCAGTACTAAATAAAGTTTTAGTTTTTATAATGTGTGTATATGCATTTTTATTTTAACATCAGTCCTAATACGGCCCTGCGCGCCATTACACGAAATGATCACGCAAGCTCAGGGTTTTGTACTAATTGTTATTGTTTGGTGCCTGCGCAAGGAATGCCGCGTATGCGATATGCTCACCGCGAATTAGGATAAACATGAGTTATGTGCGGGGGAAATGACAACTATGCACGTGATATGGAAATTATATACAATGTAGACGTATGAAGGAGTAGAGATGGCGTGCGCGCGGGAAATAATGTAGTCATTTGTAGAAGTGTCCCCTGAATATTTACAAGCCTTTTTAATAATTTGCTCTATTATTTGTTGAAATACTATAATGGAATTCTTTGAACTTCATCGTTATCATCAGTCTGTATTCGTCCATTACTGAACATAGGTCTTCCAATTTTTTTTCTCCTTTTATCTAGTTTTCGCAAGTTGAATATTGACATAAATTTTATATCCTGCTCGCTGTGCGTAACCAGAATCATAAAATATATTTTAATCCGTTATATAAATATTAGGGGCATACCTAAATAAGGAACTACTTTATTGGCTTGGTCACT
>LUGF01002453.1:180711-199165 GCA_001625245.1 Calycopis cecrops
CATTGATGGCGACCTAGCTGTACCCCGCGGTTCTACTCGCGCAAAAATAAATTTCACTCCTAATAAAATTTAGACTATGTTCCTCCTGAATAATATAGCTTTCGGGCAGTGAAAGTTTGTCCTCTTTATAAAATTTGTATTCACTAAGTTTTATGTCAGGAATAAAAAATATTTATTTATTTATATAACCCAACTGCCGAGTCATTCGCGTTATCAAAACAAATATAACGATAGCTCACACGATAAAATCCGTCAAACTGTGTTCAGGTTCCAGAAAACATAAAAATACACAAACATTTAACATTCGATAAATATAATAACCTGCTTCTCATTCAGTTGGGTACGAACCAGCAGTGGCTAGTGAATGGAGTTGTACTAATACATTTCTAAACCGCTTTAGCCATTTTCCACTTTCTGTACCTCAGCCTTGAGGGGAAGAAAAAATATGCATCAGTATAAGGAAAGGCAGTAGCGAAGTTGGTGCTTTTACACCTCCGCTCCTGGCAAAGCACGTTCAGCCGAACATCGTCTTTTACCTTATTCCTTTCTTTTCTCGTCGTGTCTGTCTGCCCTCCCATTGAAATGAGGGAATAAAGTGTACGCTTATGTCTACGCACTCACATGTGCACTATAACTTGTTCTAGGCTAGTGGCTAGTGTCTCTAGAGGCGGCCGTCGCGAATGAAATTCGCTCGGGGACATTAGTATCATGCCTCATCCAGCACGTATAGCATGAAAGTAGAAGGGATTAAGTCGACTTGACGCTCAATAATAGATACAATAGAAACATCAACCATTATTTATTAATAAATGCGAGTGCCACATCCAGTGGGTATGGCTGCGTGTCGCACGATTGACATCATCGCTACAGAGGTGGGCCGTAATAAATGAGCGGCAGGTATTAGCCCGCAGATGCGCGCTCGATAGGCGATCTAGCTGTCCCGCCGGTACGATATGTCGCGCGTCTGCCGCCGTCGTACCGGTACGATAGGTCGTGCGTCGTCTGCTGTCCTAGCGAAACGACATGTCATGCTCTACCGCTCTCCTACCGTGACGATATGTCGAACGTCTACCTCTGTTATCTGCCGATCCGATTTGTCTTATGTTTACCACTGTCGTACCCGTACGGTGTTATCTCTAACACCATCGTAAAGATATAAGACATATCTTTTCTTCTACGTTCTACGTCTGTCCTACCAGCACGATAACTCTTGCATTACTGTCATCGTGTAAATACGATGCGTACTTATACCGCACTGATACGGCAAGACCATCTATCATGATGACCTTATGGTCATGAAACCGCGCTGCGAAGTATGGACTGTATGCTCTTCAGCACGTCACTATACGACGACGATGTTGCGATATTGCAGCTGAATAGGACCGCATGGTTCAAGCCTGGCGGTGGAGCTGGTAGCCTGAGGTGTCGCCTTTGACCTTGGCCGACGTCAATTGAACCGACGAGCTCCGCTTTGTACCCTTTATCATTAGCGTCCAGAACAGGGAGTGAGCGTTGGATGCGTTGCAATGGTGTGACCGCAGCACTGTCCGGATGTCGGTAGGGGTGCACTATAGTGTGGTACAAAGCATCAAGGTGGCGTGGTTCTCTTAGAGGACTTACCATCGAGGTGCCCTGATTATTCTCATTTGTTTTAGTTCAGACAGTCATAACTTGTAATAGTATAACAATTTGTACGTATAGTTTGCGTACTGTGAGAATCAAACATTCAGAGTATAATAAGTTCTGTTTGATATCTATAAGGTTTGAAATACATAATCTTGAGTAATAAACGCTGGGCTCGCTCAGCATTAATAAAGTAAGTCTTATTAGCGCTTCCCCAGACAGAACAACTTTTTTCTGTCGACAGTTTGCAAATCAAGTTGCACAGCTTTAACAGGGTAAATAAATTATTAAATATATTTAAGATGAATGACTATGACTGTAAGAGGACAGTAAACACTTGGTTAACAACTCGCAATTATGATGAAACGGAAGCATTGTTGGGGTCTAACCGTACATAATCAAGTATATCGTAAATATACAATCTCTCACACACCCACATACACATGGCACACCCTCAGGCACACACACAAAGACAAACGTGTGATTGTGATATATGGAAGAGCGAGATCTCCTCACACAAGTATTGTTCTATACTTACTAGGAGATCTCAACCTTGGTCTCAGTTGTTGTAAACTTTTTTTTGGAAATAAACATTATTCTTACATTTTTATTATTATTATATTAGTTCTTCACTTCCGAGAGTAGAATCCACGAGTTTAATAAACTCTGAAGATCACCACAAGCCGACGAGATCCGATGACGTAGAATCTGCATGATATAAAATTTCATAAAACTCCAAGCTCAAATAAGTGGCTCGAGTGATATATTACCCAGCCCATAAATTGTAATTTCCCGCGCAATATATAACAATACAGGTTCAGCTCTTAAGAGATCCCTGTGACCTAGATCCGGTCTAGTGTTTGCTCTGCGGCTTGACTGGCGCAATAAAGGAAATTGTTGAAAAACACGCGCGGGCTCTTAGCGGGGCTTAAAACGGCTCCCGTTTACTCTGTTAATTCTATTAAATTCATTTGAAATGATAAAGAATTGTTCGCTCCTAAAGCTTTCTATATTACTTCACGGTTGGTCGATTTATTAAAATTTTATTGTAAATAACTTCGACTAAAATGTTGAAAATAGATAGGAAAGTGAAATGAATATCACATTGCACAGCTTTTTAAAATGGACTGTAGAACATGTTTTTTGTTACAATATTATTATAATTAAAAACAAAGCTAATTTTATTTGTATTCACTTTTCCAATAATTTTGAACAGTTAGCGTCATGTAACGTTAGGAAACCTGGTGCCGTGTCCAATCCACCGGAGATGAGCTGAGATGATTCCATCGTAAAGTGAAGAGCTTCGCTGACGCATATCCTGCGAAGTCCAATGGCTCATTGAAGGGAGCGAGGGATGAGGGACAACATAGGTATATAAAATATGACCTGCAGTGGAAGCTAAAACGTTGGAGTACCTCTTTACGCTCTTGCTACTAGAGGCGGCTCCAATGATAAGATCGCTCTTAAATAAAAAATAATAAATCTAATAAAATAGGATATATGTTAAATGAAAACTCAAAGGTATATCTTTAAAAAGGCACAAAGCGGGTAACGTACGTCGTACTGGACGCGCTGAGCAGATAATATCTGGCAATACAATAATTAAGCCGGCCACAATTACTAATGATGTCGACAAAAAAACTCCTTGAATAGCATTCGACTTCACAAAAAACAAGTCGCTATGCCAAAGATGTGGTGACCAGAGAGGCGGTGTGGGTATGATGCCTATCGCCGTGGTGGTGATATTTAATTTGTATGGTGCAGTAGTTGTTCAGTAGTAGATAAGCCATAGATTCTGTCTGATTTTTCCGTTCGTGTCGGATTTCCCTCCCATCAATATACTTGGTCTGTTCAATAATTACCAAGTACGGTCCTTCCAGCAAGACTCTTAGTTAGAAGTGAACGTCTCGGTCTTCATCAGAGCTGAAGACTGTCCGTCGTCTAGTACCGACCTTAATCCGCTGGATTATGACTTATGGTCAGTTTTAGAGAGTACAGCTTGCTCCAAACGCCAAGATAATTTGAAGTCCATAAAACAATCCATAAGATTGGCAGTGAAGAATTTCCCCATGGGAAGAGTGCGTGCTTCTATTATATACTCACTATATAACTGGCCTCAACGTTTAAAGGACTGTATTGCAGCCAATGGAGCCCACTTCAAATGGGCTTTTTAGATTTTTATTGTTATATATTTATGTATTTAACTAACACACTGTAAAAGTAATAAATGTTATTTGCAATTGTTTATTTATTTTTTGTAACAGAACTTGTGGCTACACTCGGAACAGGAAGGCGAGAATAGCGGGAACACATATGTACACTAAAATATGACCTGCGTATTTGCATAATGTCTTATACCCTATAGAAAATTTTGAAATACCTATATTATTTAAATTTTTTCTTGGTTAAAAAATATAATAGCAACAACGCACGTTAACGCTTGTACCTTGACGAAGTAGGTAGAGCAAACAGAAAAATAAACAAAAATATACATGATTTATTAAAATAATCTAGTAACTGTCTATATAGTGGATCCAGTAGCAGAATAAGACAGGCCACTCTCGGTGCGATACAACAGATGTTTGTTCCCGATTAATTCTGTAAATAATTTTGTTTTTTTTTTTTAATAATACGAACAGTCGGAGCCAATTTCATGACTACCGACGCCCATAGACATCCGCATATTTTATACACAAATTCCCCCCCTTCCTCCACCCTCCCTCCATGGGCCACCGGCTACTTATATAGCATCACTTTACGCCGGCCTCGTGTAAGCGAGAGGTACCTCCCCGGTCGTGCCGGCCCAATTTGGCTACATGCATGCATGTAGCGTGCGACTGACCACCTCTTGCTTGTTTTCAGTAAATTTACAATGTTAAGTATAAATAAGGTCTTTCGTCATTGAAGGTGATGAGAAAGCTCTTCTTCTCTCCCTTTTGTGTTAATACAATAGGTGTGTTCCGCTATTAAACGCTGGTAGTATAGATATATTTTAACGAAGTTGAAAGACTAAGGGAAAATTCCTAATTTTATTAGCAAATCTTTAAACAATATTTTTGTGGTAAATATACTTACATTTTGTGAAAGTTGCCTTTGTTTTGGCACATGCCGGTCCTTTAACCAACTTGTATCGCTTGTCACGTCTGCGCCCGACCACTCTCTGCGCCGTGATTGTATAGGAGGATAACAAAAAGGTTTGATATTAAGTAGATTGTTGCGTCGAGATGAATCGGCGTTTTGTACCGCGCCTCTCCCGGACCGATATTACAGATGTATCTCGTGTTGGCTTTGAATTATAAATTACTTTTTATATATAAATGTCATTTATAACTTAAAAGATCGTTTAAGTATTAGAGACATCTTAAGAGGTATTTTAAGAACAAGAAATGATGCAAGCTGCATTCCAGTTAATTTGGGCACTACCTTTTGCTCATATTATACCCAAACTATCGTGTCTGCAGCTTTAAGTTTCTGGTGCCCCATTGGAGAGGACTACACGTATTCATATCTTGCAGATGTCTATCGGCGTCGCTAGCCTCACACTTTGCCGACCGCTCGTTTGTCCCCTTATTCTACAAAATATGTTCATCGTTATGTTTAGAAGTCGCATATTTGTGGCACGTCACACGTGTAAAGTTACCGTGCGCGCGACTTCACACGCCACCGCCGCCATCTTGGCTCGGCGGTGACGTCACTCAAGTGCACTCTTTGACGTCTCCGCTACAATGTAGCAAAGAACTGGTATCGACGTACAGACAAAAAACATAAAACCTGTACTGACTACGGGGCACAGACACCGGTGTTTTCACTTTGGTTTTCACGTCACGTCAGGGAAACTGAGATGCTGCGCCTATTTTAGTGAAGTAAAAGAACCCTTTGTGGTCGCTTGACTCTAATTGTTTGTTGCGACTTGGTCAGTTTAGTCGCGGGTCCAAATTCAGCCCAGGGCATAAATATTTGATTAATATCTTTTTATATTGATAGCATCTATGCAGTTTTCGTTTCATTACAGGTGGTTTTATTAGACTTCTTTATACGTTCTGACATGTATTACAGATATACAATTTACGCTGGTGAATACGATGTTTGTGGGCGCACTTTTCCGATACGGCTTATTTTAATGAAGTTTCCTGTAAGTAGAAGTATATAGTTTGTTAGTACTTACTAAATATATCACGATTTAAATCTATAAAATGTACTAAATATTCAGTTTATTATCTAATTTGGCTCCTGTAGAAAGTAGGGATATTGGTGTTCAACAGAGTAACAGTGCTGGCGCGCCTGTTGATACCTGCGTGTGGCTCAACAGAGGGGGAAGGTGTGAAGCGATGGCTATACGCGAATAGTTTATAAATGTAGGTCAGCGGGAGATGGGTTAAAAAAGGAGGAGATGGGTGGCGATGTTCGCTTTCAAATTTGACCTCCAGTTGCCAAGTGGCGACAAGTTTGTACCTCTTAGATTGTGCTCTACGAATCCTCATAATTAAAATGCGGGTACATTTTTACAGTCGTATTTCGGCTTCGACGCCCAGGGCCCTTGACCCGGAGGCGAGAGTTGCGCGAGCTGTTGGAGAGATGTCACTTTACAGCGAGGTAATTAAGAACGCAAGTAGCGAGCTCGGGACTCTCGACGGTTGTTGAGGACCGCGGACGTAATTATCATCAGTCCGTCAGCATCCGGGGATGTAGCTTCACGCGGAAATAAAGGCATTCCTCTCGTAAGGGCGACAGCACATACGCTACTTTGGCGACTCTGCGTTCAGTTGCGGTATCGGAATCGCGCGATGCAGCGACTGCTTCGACACTCGAAACGTAACACTCGCAGTCGCTTTGCGACTAAATCGCCGCGTTCGGCGTTTTTAAGTGTGCCCCGTGGAGTGCCTGGTCGCTGCATTCAGCTTCTAAAAGCGTCTTAATCGCCGATCGCCGATGCTTAAAGTAGCATGTGTGCGGCGGCTCCATGAGGAAGTGGCATACCAAGGCCTGTGTAGCGGAGTCGGGCCGGCAGCCGACAGCCGGCACGGCCGGGAGGTACCTCCTGCTCATCACACGGCCGCAGATTGACAATTACGCTGTCAGCTTATTCGGAATAAATTGGTTTAGAGTTTAGACTCGGCACTTAGTCATGAATTTTGTTACTCACCTTTGCCCAAAAAATATGATTAATTAATTATATACATACCGTATTAATGTAAGGCAAATTTTTACTTTTATATTCTATTCTATAGGTGATAAAATGAAAAAGAAATGTTTGTCTGTATGTCCTTTATAGAATTGTAAACTATACATTTGATCTTGTGATGACATTTAGCAAAGTTGTTGTGCACGTGCGTTTCTGAGCTAGGATTTAAAAAATTTCAACGCCTATTCACCCTCTGGTGAGCTCTGGCTCTCCCATGGTGAAATAGGTGCAGCAATGGATCGATAAATGCTGATTATGATGATGAAAGTCAAGTAATGTAATTAATTAATAATTATGTATTCAAGTATTTTCTGGCAAAAACACGCTAAGCAAAATAAAACCGTCATACCAGAACTTTGAGTTCACATTCGTTTGCAGGCCTGTCAACGATACGTAAATAACAACTGGAGTTAAAAAAAGTGCACCTTAACTAGTGCTAAAAGGATTCAGAGTCCATTAGCACGTGCGGACAAGTGAGTTCGCGGATCAGCCTCCGTGGAGTGGATATACGACTGGTGGCCGGCGGACAACAGGCTCGAGGTAATTCTTAATCTGAGCTGATGCGAGTCAAGCCTTTTGTAAAACCACTTTGACGGACTGTAGTAGTCTCGTAAACTCGACTTAAAAAAGTATTTTTAAATCCTTCGTTTCAGTTGCTTTTACAGCGACTCGTATATTACAGTTCCGGTGGTCATATTATAATTATTCATTTAAATTTCTTAATCTTATAATAAAATTGTTCTTATCTTGAAAAAGTAATAGTTAAGTATATTTTATATTATTAATTTTCAAGATTTAATGCGGGTGAAACCGTGGATACTTCGCGGATAGTATTGAAATGCGAAAGTATGTATGAATGTTATTCTTTGAGGCATAAGTGACAACCTACTGCACCGTTTTAGATGTAATAACACTGATGTAGATCTATCTGGAATAATATTAAGACATCCCAAAAAAATATTATTATTTTATTTTGGACGGACAAAACCGGGAGGGCACAGCTAGCATTATAAATGCGTAATCTTTATGTTTGTTATTATTTCTACTGAATTGAAATAGCTCAGACATAGATTACAATATAGAATGTCATAAAAATATATCTCGCATATGTATGGGTCAGGGTAGATTAAAGCGGATGTAACCGCGGGGCGGAGCTAGCTACAGGACTGCAGCGATGCTGAGATAGGAATCCGCTGAGTGCGGCTAACGAGAACTCGCAAAGGCACTCGCGGTGATTAGTACATACAAACAGTACCACCCATGATATTAAACAGCCCCCGCGCCGGGCGACAACCGCCCGTATGCCGTACGCCGTAGGGTCCACTTCTCCGCGGCCGCCTCTCGTTACAATCTTAATAACAATCTTAGGACTCGTGTTACATGTTTCATAATAATTTCTGCACAATTAAAACGGCTCGATGTTAAATGCTGTGATGGCGTTGCACACAGATAGCGCGGGATGTGAGCGCTCGCGGCGACCACCACTACACACATACACACAAACATATTACAGATTAGAAACATCTTTATAAGTATTTCTATAGCCCAAGCTTACTTACTTATGGTAACTTAAATGAATGACGATAAATGACCCAAAAACTGATTACTGGACCACGGTCATCACAGCAGAGGATAAGCCTAGTGTGGGTGGTACGTGAAAGATGTGGTACGTGGCGGTCCTTATGCGCTGGCTTCTGTCTTAAAGAACCTAGTTTATGATTGGGTTCTTTGTGACTCAAAACATCAAGTGAGCGTGATACGCTTGACACCCTTGTAGTTGTCCATGGTTCCACACATCATCGAGATTCCATTATCCGTACCCGAACGTGCGGCATTTCCAAGCTCCGGAGTAGCCCTAGGCCATGTTCTCCTCCGCCGGATATGGCGATTGTAATTAGTGGTACTGGTATTGAAGTCGGGAGGACAATGAAGTCCCTTCGCCTCGACTTACGCGGCCAGTGGCCCGTCAAGTACCATGTTCGGCGCTTGTTCTCCAGCGTGCCCCGAGCAGCTGGTGGTACGGCCTGCTGTGGTGCGCCGGTCTGACGTCATCGCTGACCTCACTCTGTCTATTTATCTTTGTCAAATCCTTGGCGTCCTCTACCTAAGTGACAACAAGTGTGCTAGCACGCCCCGTGAATGTTCTCTTCTACTGTAAAGATAGTATTCGTTATACATTAAGAATAGTACAATCAGAATAGAGAGTACACTTTTGCCTCAGGCACACATCTACATTTGTCCTATACAAAATGTTAGGTATAGCTACGTCCTACGTACTACACAGGCTCTACTAACTAACTATTCTCTATATTATGCCGCTGTAGTCGAAATTCTACCGGAAACACTCACTACTTCTAAGCCGAGTGACGCTAGGAGCGTCAATGCAAAATAGTGAAAAGTCACATCGCTGTGTATATTTCACCCGTGTTCGTTTTTTTTTCTTTTTAGTTTAAGTGGCCCTTATGTAGAATGAGCTTGTGTATATAATTTGAGTAACGGAACAACGCGTTAGACATGTATGTATAATAATGGATTCTTACACAGTGTATGCACTGTATCAGAATCTATTTGTTTTTTAACAAAATATAATAATATTTTATACTTTTAATCTCTGTTTGCATTGACTAAAGTTCTATCTATCTATCTATCTACTCGTGCTCGAATTTCGACCGATAATCATAACAAAACTGAATACACCGAGTACAAGTTTAGAGCGGCTGCTGGCTGGTGGCTACCTGGTGGTTACGGGCGGCGATAAATATGATAATTACTTTACTTATTACTTTACACAATTGTCGGGCCAAGTCCAGCGCTAATAACGTACAATTGCTAGTAAACGCACTTGGCCGGATGCTTATATAATAGTGAAGATATTTTTAGTTGACATAAAATGAGATTTGCATAAACCTTTCCGAAGGTCGACAGGATCCACATATTGGAACTGACTAGGATGGTTCAGACCCATCCTTTACTCATCAGGTCTGGATCCATAAAACGCTGTAGCCAGGAATATTTCTGAACTGCCACGAGCCCCTATCAGTCACAAGCCGCGCGCAGAACAAACCATTTAAAAATACCTTTTTTTGGCTTTGCTCTGATTTCCCGTTTGTCCCTTTATTCCGAAAAGAAAAAATTAAAGACGTCCAATTTTTGGCCTTCGTGCCTCATAATAAAATAAGATACCCTAATAGGTCACTTCTTTATCTACCAGCCAGCCTCATACTTCCAGCCTAGTACTAGTAATAATTAAATTAATAATATAATTAATTAATTAATAATATAATTAATTAATTAATAATTAATTCTCCCGGATCTGAGTCGTGCTGTTCCGAATCGGCTGCAGCCCAGCGACGGCTCTTATTGTATAGCAACACGTTACAAATATCAGTTGCATGTGTGCTATAAACCCGCCCTTACACCAGACCTAAACATTCGTATTTATGTAGCCCTGTGCCCTGAGCCCTGCCAGCTCAGATCAAAGCGCGCACGTAAATACGCGGGCCCTAACTAACGAGGCAGGAATGTAGTTTATGTCAAATAAAGTAACACGTGCTTACACAATAAATAGATCTGAATGAAGATTGGGGTGTGGTGCGAGGCATAGGAGGCGAGATACGGCGTTTTATATACGCGAGTAGCGGTTTTTTTAGTGGTATAGGAGGCGAAGGAACAGTCGAATATGACACCGTATCGACGTCCATCTCATCATTTTAGCAGAGTCTATCCTCTTCTTCTTTTCTTTCCTGTGTGCTGCTGAAAATTCACTCTCCGTATAATGTGAGGTAGAGGTACCCCACTGGTCGTGCCGGCCCAAGTTGACTGCAATATGGTTTGGCAGTACCTCTAACTGGTCATAATAGATAGTATTTTTGGGAGCACATATTGTCTTGTTTATAGCATTTATCTCCGTACTGCTCTTTTTCCATCGATCCTATAATGCTTATCATTCGCATCCAAAACCGGGTACTACGTGAAAATTGTGTTCTTATAAGGTCTATTGAGCTACCAATATCTAGTTCATACACGCAACCATTATATATTATATGAAATACCAAAATTATCGTATTGTGTAGAGGTACACGAATTTTCAAAATTCTTTGCGAGATGGCATTGCAGCATTTTTTCCTTTATATTGTGCATAAAGATAATTTATTAAAAAATATACAGCACTACTACATTATATAAATAAAAAGAATACAAAAAATAATTGGGCTATGCAGAATAATCCACATAGCCGCCACTTCACGTACTTTTCCTGCAATAAGGTTTTTCTTGTTCAGTCACAATCCTAAAATATCGTCAACTCCACTTGCACCACACGCCGCACGGCCAACAGCATCCACAGAGGATTAAAACAATTGATTAATTCAAGTGCGACTGTCTGAATGAGTTTCTGGACGGCTTCCAGCGCGTATCGACCATCTCCACGTGACGCTACGACCGGCGGCGCTCGGAGTTCGACCGACACTCGACCACATATCGACCATCTATTGTACATTGTTGCACTTCATTACGGGTGAGCACGGAGGAGGGGTTTTGTCTGGGTTAGGGATCCGTGTTTCCAAAAGAAAAGCGGAATTCTTATAGGCTTAGTCCGCTGTTCGTTTGTCTGTATCTTTCAAGAGCTTTCTCTGGGAAAAGAGTTCCGTGTTTCCAAAAGAAAAGCGGAATTCTTATAGGCTTAGTCCGCTGTTCGTTTGTCTGTATCTTTCAAGAGCTTTCTCTGGGAAAAGAGTGGAGTGATCAAAATATATTAATGACAAATACAATAAATGAAAAAAAATAATCAAAAGATAAAGCCGTTTATGAGTGTAATGTTGTTTATGATCGCACTTATTTTACACTGACGATTTCTAAATCCTAAATAAACCCACGGAGAACTTTAGAGTTGACCTGGAATCATAAAATTTGGCAAAAATTATTAGCTTATAGTACTAATCTTTTACTTGTTTTATCTTAGATATAAAAATGGTAGACTACAATAATTGTAACACACACAGTAATTTAGTTCGTTTCATACAACACGTGAGCATTGCCCCGCAAACTTAGTTAACTTACATCTTGCTAAGTTGTAATGTTCCTGCCTACTGTTACATATTGTCCGTACCCACACGGAACCCGCAACACGCGAGGCCAACTCGCACTTGATCGGTTCTATTCACTGGTCATAGGCGACAACGACATGATAATATTTATGTCATATTATATTAAACCTCTCCTTTTCTGCATTCATGAGTGTAGTACTCCGATTTAATACATCAGTGCCCTCTTGGAGGTCTTATTAGGTACCTAATACCTATACCTAGCAGCTAGAGTTTTGGTCTGTATAGAAATCTGTCCACTGGCCATCTTGGACGCCGCCAAAACAATTACAATGACAAATATATCGCGAGGCATTTGAAGTTTTCTTTTTTTGTACATTTCTGTGAGAAGTAAAGAACTATATTTGTACTAAACTCACGCGGGCAAAACCGCGGAGCGTAGCTAGTAATAATATTTTCGTAATTACATTCCATACAAATATTATGTTACTTTCTTCAAATTTAAACGTGGGCTATTTTATTTAGATCAATGTGCAACCAAATAGGATTCAGTAAGAGCTAGGTCTTGCTGCATTGCCCCGGTGTGAAGTAACTGTTGTGCAATGCATGAGTTTCCGGTGGCCCGTGGAGGTGGAATAAGGTGGAAGAGCAATGCATCGGTTATAACCTCGATGCGGTCTTTGGGCGTCAGTAACAGTAAGAACAAAAGAGGCCGACTTATCTTTTGACCGCCTATACTATAAAAAAAATAGGATCAGTAAGTACCTGTAACGACGTGTCGTGTCTGTCTGTCTCAACATCGTCTCTGTACCTTATCACAAAATACAAACTCCGTAGCCGTTTCCCTAAAATCACTTTTGAATTCCTCTCCGATTTTACGTCCAATAATAATTACGTCAGTATAATATTACGTTTCGTTGTCATTTAAACGACGAATAAAAAAAATAACAAACATCAACCCCGTCAACTGAATTTTGGCTTTTCGACGTCGACATAAAATTGAAATCGGCGGCGTGACGACTGAAATTTGGCCAAATTTCCCGGAGATTGGGGTCGTGATTCGCAAATTTGATATGCGTTCGTTTAGGGCACCTTTAGTGAGGCCGATATTACGGCGGGTCATTACAATAATGAGAGCGTATCGATATTTAGACGACTTGCAGAACCACCAGCAAGGTGGGTTAGTCGATGCTAGACATTTTACCCGACTGTGCAGTGACAAGCTTTCGGCCTACCAGTAACGTTTGCTTAAGATGTTACTAACCACAAGCAAGTGGTATTGGTATGTTTAATTATAGCTAGCTGTGCCCCGCGGTTTCACCTTCCCCTAGGGCGTTGCGTTGGTGAAAATACTCTTATCAGTGCTCACTTGTATCACACGAAGGGTGCGCTTATAGATCTGTCAGAAAACATCAGAAAATTGATCGAACCATGTGACGAAAATTGGCCGTTCCGACTCAGCAACCTTAGAGATCAAAATAATTTGATGTTCTAGAGTTTCGACTCGGGAACATACATCGGGAATTGTAGTTAAGGCAAAGGAAGTTTTTACTGGATTTGAATTCTTTTATATGTATATCTGTGGGTATCGTTGGTATGCTCGGAATATGAGCTAACTGGCCGGTCTTTAATAAAATATTATTTAATAGGATATTAATAATTAATACGTAGGTATGAGCAATATGATTCATTATTGTCGGAACTTTTACTGCACATTTACTAATAATGTAAAAAGGTAATTAGGTATAGTGGCGTAACTACAGTAGTGGTATGGTTTCGCGGACTTATACGTTCTATAATATTGTAGAATTTTGTTCTATCATTTATAATTTCCGCAGTGTACGCGATGACACACTTATTATAACACACTTTGATTCACACCTTGAGTTACATTATTGAATTTTTATTAAGGATCCCTATTTTTTTTGAAAATGTAACAGCAAAATACAGCCTCAATAAAGATGCAGCTTTCTAATGGTGAAGGACTCGTTTGCCCGCACATACCACAAAAAATCTTTTCCCATGAGCAGGTCAGGTTCAGCAATAAACAAAACAGGAAGTCCCCATTGCTGCTCATTTCGGCGGTCACCCATCCTCTCGTAGCTGGAGTATTTAAATCCGGTCGGGATTGACCTCTTCCTCCCCCTGCCCCCCGCCGACTCACCACTCACATTACAATTACATTTGTCTGTACATGAATCCCGTCAATAAATTGGTGCAGCATCTGGGCTGAGGATTACGAAGGATGCGATGAGAAGCTGTTCCCAGAATATGGCATTAAAGAACGCCTTTGACAAAATATGCACATAATTATATAAAACATTACATATAAATCGATGTTGCCGGCTGCACGGACGGAATGGTAAAGTATAGTAAATTGGTAAGTGTTGGCTCTCTTCCCAAGGGAGCTTTAGTTTTCTTTTTTTTCTGTCTGATTTCATTCTATACCTGCATTTTTATATTTGTTGCGGCTTGCAGTATTTTTGGGTTTCGAAATACACATTGCTATTAGTCCAGAGTGAAATGCGATTGTGTCTGTGAGACTCGCCACTGAACCGAATACCAGCTAAACCCGGATTCTTTTGTGATTTAGTCGGTAGGATGCCTATACTGAGCTACACTGGGCCTGTCAGCAACTGTATATTGTTGGAGGTGTAGCCTCATTAGGGTTCCTTTCAATTTCCTGCGGAACCTTCGCGGGACCTATTTGAATATTCTAAGCTTATGAAAGTACGAGCGAAGGAGCAATATATGTTGCGTAATTGGTGCAACATTTACATAAACCTATTATATTTTGTCCCCGTTAGATTACTGCGTGACACTAGGTATCTTACGCACATCGCGGATACTAGGTTAGTCCTTAATCATTAAATATGGACTGATTACAATGTGAAGGGTTAAAGAGGTCGGAGCCTATCGGGCCTGCAGTACGTCACTTACATTAATAATTCCGTTTTATCAGCAGAGGTTAGGTAGAGTCAGGCTAAAGTCTAGATTAGACTTATTGATTGTGTGCCTTAATACACGTTCATTTATCTCTTGGTAAGATGCAGTTGAATTAAGTTTACTTCTAGACATGAATAGGAGGTACTTGCTGTATGAAATGATGATTATGAGTAGTAGTATAAAGGTTATAAGGAAATAGATGAACATAATATACGCATACATACATACCGGTAAAAATCAAAACCCTCCTTTTTGCTTTGCAGCAGTAGAGTAAAAAAAAAATATTTTAGACTCAATGGAAAATCAAAAGTAATATTTAGATTTTAAATTGGACCCTAATACTTTGTCCAAGGAAATTAAAGCTATTATTGTAGACTCAGGAAAATAGGCTCTCGAATTACGGAACGAAAAGTCTAGATTAGAACCTGATTTACATTTAAAAAACATTATCCCACTTCTGACGCACTCTGCCAAACGCTCCAAGACTTTTGTCTATTACGTGCTACATTATCCTAAGCAGTCATTTTTATCTGTAGTCCATATATAAAATGTACGCGCAATCTGGCTATAGGCTTAAATGTGGGTCCTATATTCCTTACTTGGTGAATTTGTTCTGGGTTTTTTTATGGTATAAGGGGGGCAAACGAGCAATCAGGGCTATTTTCGTGACTACTGACGCCCTTAAACTTCCGCAAAGAGGTTATAGAGGCGGGTAGCCCTCCTTCCTCCTGCACCGTCTATAGGCCACCGGCTACTTACACATTGCACGAAAGGCGATAGTACAGCTGTCATTTTAAGCCGGTCTCGTGTAAGCGAGAAGTACCTGCCTGGTTGTCCCGGCCCAATTCGGCTACGTGCATGCTTGCAGTGTGGCACTATCTCTTAATTAAACCCTCATTTTTAGCTATACACAGTAGATTGGATCATCTGGATCTAGACTTACATAGCATCGGACCCCACCTCGGGCGAGTGGCGGGGCGTAATTCTTGCTTCCAAATCCACCCCCATTGAACCTCCCAGTCCCCGTATAATTTGGGGCACATGATACGCCATTTAAAAAACAAAGAGTCCCAACAAACGAAGTTAATTTATCATAATTATAACATCCATTATTTCGCGTGTTCTGAGCTAACCACATTAATTATTATAATACCCACCTTCTTAGTACGCCGTATATTAACTTATGATGCATAATTTGAAAGGTTTGCCTCTGGAGCGCGTGAATGAATGATGAGTGTAATGGTATTACGTCACTTATTCATTCTGACACACATTCGTTCATTAGTTCTGACTCCTGACCTTGAGGGCCTGTAATCCAAAACGTAAACTATTTTGGGAGTTGCCAATATCTACGTAGACAATATGCGAAACTTTGTGAACTTTGAAATTTGACACGAAATAGAGATTACAATCTGTATCAACATCAATTTTATTGTTTATCTCCATAAAATTTATGGTATCGTTGAAGTAGGTTGTACGCGGGTGGAACCGCGAGGCAAAGCTAGGATTGAACCGGCAACACCTCGGAGGGTAGGAGGTCCTAGTAGGTCATCCAAGGACACCCCTCGCGTGAGAGTAGGAGGGCAGCAGTATATAACCGCATATAAATGTTATGCACATTTATATGCGGTTATATATCTTTGGGCATGGCTAGTCGCCGCAAAGCTTCAAAAGTTCGTTTGCCTATTATAGAAGGATATTATATAAATGTACATAAAATAGAGTGGAAATAACTTCAAAAAGCTTACATATAACTGATAACCGCGGCCATTGACTACACGTGGTAGCTTAAATACTGAAGGTTGTCTGTGGTGTAAAAGTTGTACGGTCTTTCAGTGATTCAATTACTTCCTCTTCCATCTTCTTCGGATGTCTTTCGGCATCGGCTTTCTTTTGTCATTTAATCTTTACCTTTGATGCCATAAAACATACAACATAAGAACTAAAACTCTCAGGAATCCAGTTCTAGACATCACAGAAAACAGATACAAATTAAACAAAATGTCAATCCTTTTCCCCCAAAAATCGCAGTGCCCGTAATTAGTAGTCAGTTTAACAAGCGGCGGCGTCAGCGGCGTCAGCGCCGTCGACGCGACGTTCGATTTGTGCAGGTTTGATGGCCACTCGATGACGAGCGCCACTCGGACTTAATTACTGGTGTCTGTCTGGACCTGGTAATTGCTGCAGGTGTTGTTTTTGTCAAAATAGTCTACAGCCAGCGAGTAATGGGGGGATTTATTAATTAATGAGTAGTAATTGAGTTTACGTAAACCTTAGCTATTTAACGGGGAAGTCCAAGACTGACGTGCCATGGTCAGGTAGATCGGGCTCTGTCTAAAGGTCGCACCCGGCGTGTTTGTATGAAGAGAGTTATGAGTGTGGGAGAAGGAAAGCAAGTGTGTAAGAATCGTGATATGAGGCACACTGTACTCACTGCCTACCCTGTTAGGGAACTGACGTGATGTATATGTGTGTGATGTATGTATGTGTGTGTTGCATATTGCAAGAATAAAATCTAATACTTATTTGAAAAAAAAACAAAAAACTTTCATGTCAATATGTAACGACGGGACGCCCCTGACGGAAGACGCTGTCACCCTGTTCAGGCTGCAGCATGCAGCTAAATGTTCCATGCTACCCCCTTGACATATACCTATGGATACACACATATTTATGCATGAAAATGATAACCCTTATTCTTAAGTCGTCCAGTCAAACCGCCTCCTAAATCATTATTTTTAACACTTTTTAATGTAAAAAAAGAAGTTATTTTTGTTATTGAAGAAGATAATATCCTCTTTGTGATCCCGCAGCGCCAGGCCGATATTTTAATATAAAATATATTATGCGAATGCTCTGCACTCGTATATATTTACATACAAAGTCGAAAAGAGTCTGGGTCCTAATCCGGGGATTAACATGAAAGGCCCGCCGATTCACGAAATGCGTTTTTATAGAAATACCCTCCGGACGCGATGATTTTGTCAGCGAATCGAGGGGACGGATGATGGAGCTGGGCCTCTCTATCTTGTTTCAGGGGGCCGTTCTGCGGAATTAAGACGTTCTGACCCTTTATTAATATGGTTTTACGAGTTTCGATAAAGGCGCCCTTCGCGCGGATTCAATCATGTCAGTTTTATGATCATCGGCAGTAGGTTCCGTCCGGGAAGGAAGGATCGACCGTTTAATCATAATATTGTATTTTTGGGTGAATTTTGATTTAAACAGGTCTACAAAGTTTTAATTTTTATGTCCCGCCTACATACTTCTACACGGGTTCTTCCGATCAGCTGCGCACCATCCTGTGGGCGTTGGTGATCACTTCGGGTTGCCTAACTGCTCGTGTGCCTCACAAACCATGCTGTAAAAAATCAATCTACGACTCGAGCCTAGGCAATTAAAATCTGCGCCTAGACCTATCTATAGCAACTAGACCAACGAGGCAGTGTCAGATAAAATCTATTTTCAATACGTGTTAAGAATGCATTGTCGCGTCGTGCTGTAAGGGTTAGCTTGTTAAACCACTGTCAGTGAGTTCCCATGCTCCCAAACAAGTACCAAACAAACCTAGAAACACCTCTATAAACCTATATAGATATACGCTATAGAATGGGGCTACTAGTTACAAGGTACCTTTCAACGTCTACCGACCATGGCCATC
>LUGF01002453.1:212816-226431 GCA_001625245.1 Calycopis cecrops
AAAGCTCAGGGGTACACCAGGCTCGACACACCACAACTCCACCTCAGTACAAATTTGAACCTTAACTAAGGTCACTAAGATCTACAGTTTCAAACCTGAGCGCAAACGACAATTGTGCGTAGGCAGTCATTTAAAACGCAGTAAGTGGCTTTCTCTATTTATTAAGCGATGTAGATACGTTGGGAATTTTAAGAATTTTCTTTGATTTAGTTAATGTACACCAACCTTAATAATGTGGAAACCACTTAAAGAATAGGAACGTTTACACTTCGTATATTAAAAACTTTTATTGTGTTTTTATGGGTTTAAAATCTCTTTACACGACTGCAGCTAGCAGGGGAATGTTTTCAGGGTTCATCTGAGTTTGTTTTATTTCGTTGTAACTGAAATTGCCAGGACATATTTGTATTTAGGAAATATCGGTAGAGTTCTAACATGATTCACTTCAGCGCCTCGTTACGGTAGTCGTGTTTCTTTACCTATCCTACTAATATTATAAAGACGAAAGTTTGTATGTTTAATTGTGACTCCTTCGCTTCAAAACTGCTGTACCTGAACCCTGAAATTTTCATGAAGTTTGGCACACACATAGAGAGTAACTTGGATTAACACATGGATCATGAAAAAATGTTTCTATGGGATGCTATAGGATGATTTTCTATTTTCCACGGGATCGATTTACTCAAATTTAATAGCCCGAGATAGAACGAGACAGTTGTAACTCACTTAAGGTTTTAACAGTTTACATAATGATTCCTTACGGTGAACCGACATACTAGTTATATATTAGTTAGAGAACCATAAAGTACAGTAGACTTAGTTAACATATACCTGGAGACATACAATATGTCATAATACATACATATTCCAATATTGGTATGTTTCAAGTGGATGTTAAATGTATTTCAGAAGTTTGACTGTTAGTTCAATTTGTACTGCAACTGAGGTGTCGATATTCCGGACGTCTTACAACTGTGTAACAACTCAAAGTCAAAGACAAATATTATTTTATTTATTGGCATCTGGCTGGATAGGGTACCTTTAATTTTTGATATAAAGTGACAGCTGTGCTGTTGCGTTTTGTGCGGTGTGTAAGTAGCCGGTGGCTTATGTAGGCCGGAGGAGAAAGAAGGGCCGCGCATCTGTATAGCCCATAGGGGCGTCGGTAGTCATAAAAATGGCTCCGACTGCTCGTTTGCAGCCCCCATAAAAATTGTGCAAATATATCCAGCTAGGATTACTTTGCAAGGTGTTTGCAGCCGAACTGTGTCGTAAAGATGTGACCGAATCTCTAGTTCACATAATAAGTGACAGCTATACTGTGCCTCTACCTGACTATGGCGTTTTCTGGACCTCAAAAAATCTGCATAACATGTGACCTTGTGACTGATGTGAAATATCATGAAATTTTCAAACATACATTCGTACTGTTCCTCTAATTGCCTGCGCATACGAGGAATTTTTGTCCGCTAAAATAGAGCGCTTACAACAGTATGGAGTAACGCAAACGAGGGATTAAAAGTACGCGGTACTTCGCATACATTTTTATCAACAAAAATTCCTTGTCTGCGTAGGTTATAAAAATTTGTAATAACCGCCAAGACATTACGAACCGCACTTGAGCAGCCCTGCATTGCATTAAATAGATATGACGTGGCAGTCGAGAAGTCATCTGACAACTAATATTTATGACGTGCCGGGCTAATTTATATGTATCGAGCGGTGGGCCACAAAAATGTCTTCTACACGATAACTATGTAAATAATGCTTTCAACGACGTTCCGCCTCTTATCGGACATGTGTTATTACAGTTGTTGTGTCACATAATACAGGCGTGCAGTGGGTATGTCGCGCTTTGTGCAGTACCTATGTTAAATAAAGAAGAAATTAAAAAAAAAAGTATATCTTGATGTTAGGTTTGATGGGATTTGCAAGAGCATCGTTGCCTCTATGAAACATACAGCATATTTTTTTTATTTATTATAGAAAATGGGAGCAAACGAGAATTCGCATCAATAAATAAAGTGCTCAACCTGATGCTGGATGGGGGGCTCTGGATCAGGGTACACGGATGCCTTGCCCTCCTCTTCCCCCAATGGGTCAATGTACTCTCGATCCGAGTACAGTACAAGCCACACGCGACATTATAGCCCTTTTTCGATAGGTACCTATTCACTCTGGTCACATTCGACTGCAAAACTATCCGAAAACTTATAAAAGTGGCCATTTCAAATAAAATGGGCGGGAACATACAACGGTTCAGCTCGGAAGCAGCGCCTTCCTGCAATCAGTTGAGCAAACGATCGATTTACGTAACGCCGGGCACAAATTTACTACGCGCTGCTTCACGCCTATAGGCGATGTATATATCCACATCTGTACCACCTGCGAAGGGCCTGCGGAGGAGTCGCGGGACAAGGTCGTTAAACTGCGTTTTACGTGTTGCCAGGATAAAGGGCATGAGGGACTCGAGTCATGAGAACTTGATCGGTAAATCGCGGTCGTGTGTCATTAAACGTTATTGCCTTTTCGCGCGAGTGTAGCTCGAGGGGCACTCGGCGGTGCATCACGACAGAACCGGGGTGGACACTTTAGGCTGGCTGCTAATGTTGGAATTTGGTTGCAATTATTCGAGTACGAATGTCTATGGCTAATTTCTGCAGCGCGCATTCAGAATAGACTGGAATGAAGATATACCTATCAACGTTACTCTAAGCAAGACTATTTAAGACATTGATATGGCATCATCAATCATTTTAAACCGTGCTCGTCCTAAAGATACTTCCTCTCACTCCTAACTCAATTGACAACGAACAGCTAATTAATAAATTATTTAATATCTCCAACAATAATGGTGCTACGTATATTACAAATTGGATTGTTTGTATGTTGTGTCTGTTACTCTTCCATGCAAAATCTTCTCAACGACTTATAACACAATTTATATTGGACAAAATTTGGCATAGATATTGATTAAACACATGTAACATGACAAACACGCAACATGTAAGATATTTTTATACCGAAAAAATATCCCTTGGGAAAGATATTACGGAGGTGAAACTGCGGGTCACCGCTAGTCAAACATATTTAACCCCAATACGAGCCGACACACCGCCATTATCCTAACACAAAATGTTCGCCGTAATATTAAAAATTATCGATATTAATCCCATTTGTGTCCCTTGTAACGCGACGTCGGACGGTAGTCAAAATCAGGTAAAATTTCCGACCCAAATCTGTCCCTTCGCATTCAAACGGTATTTTTTACATTAATTTCGTCCCAGTCGGTCGGCCATGTTGAAATAACAAACATGTTGCGCTCCTACTATTTAAATGGGCATTAATGTTTAAATGTCTCGGTCCGGTCTGAGCGCGGGCTATCTCAAATTGAGACATTGAATTTCCCATTTTGTTCCCTCCAATTCCGCGCCAATAGCAAATGTAAAAAGGCACGATACCAGCCTGGAAGCCATATACAACCTCGCCGGAGAGAACCATTTCCTTTAATGTTTTCATGAGACTCGAACTAAAGAGCGTGTTACGGCGTATCTTGTTCGTTTCCTTTTAATAGCTGGAGAGTGAACAAACTGCCAAGTATTAAGTTTTATCAAACATCTGCACCGATGTCACGTCTTTATTACTACATATTCTTTGTCCTCGCGAGTGCAGCGGGAGATGTTCCCCTCTCGCTCGCGTGTAGTTTCTTGCGCGCGCGAGAGATGGGACGCAGTCCGTCCCTCTTCAGCATAGGTGTTCAATTTAATAAAAAATGGCGTACCTGGACCGGTCCCCGACATGTTTATATATTTCTCTTACTGTTATGCCGGTTTTTGTTACGGATTTTTCTATCGAGGACCACGGGCGTTATTAAAAAAGTTTTTGGCGTTTCGCCGCCGGTTTTCCGCCGGACCGTCCCGAAAATGTCGATTTATCGTTTGAATTTTAATTTCCCTCAAATATGGGGCTTGTAACGAGGGCTGTTTCGAAAATAAATGTACATAAATTCATTTTAATGTCTTATAAATGTTACAGAATACACGTGTAAAAAGAATTCATTGGTCATAAAAATTAAAACCAGAGATAATATTATTTGTTCAGGAGTTAGTTTCGTATCTAAGTTTCTTTGTCGGCTGCCTTAACAACAACAGAAGGGCGCTCGAGTGTCAGATATGCTAATGTTTCAAAATAGTAATTTACCTACAACAGCTACCTCAATTTAAACCCCTTAATAATTCTTGAAGTGGCTTGGTTTGCATTACATCAAATAGTATTTTCTACTATACTCAAGAAATTATTTTAAAAAATGTGTGTGCTTTAGATCACATAACTGAAGTAAAACTTATTATCGAATTTCATTAATACCGTAAGCAGTTGTCTTGTAGTAATTATTACAATGACATAACATGTCATATGATATATACAATATAGTACAAAAAAGTTTCAGAATTTGAATTTGAATGACAACTTCCATTGCCCTCGCCCGATGTGATTTTTGTAACGCTCTCGCCAAGTTACTCCCCCCATGTCAAGCGCGCGCGTATAGAAGTTTTACTTCAACAGTATTATATAGTTAACCTTCGTAAAGTTTCCACCGGCCGCGGCGTCAGGTTGTATCGGCTTGTATTTGTCCCATTTGTCCCGTAGTTGAGGGTTAATGTAATCTCCGCAAGTACTAAACCTGACACTTCAGCTGTACAAACAACAATAGAGGCCGCACCGAACGGAATTGAAACGCTTGACGTGCGGGCGCAAAAAAAACATGGCGGCCGCAGCTACAGCTGACTCAGCATCGCGTCAGAGCGGTCAACAACCAAAACAGATGATGTCTAAGGATCGCAGCACACATGCGATTTTTAGACGCGGCGACCGGCGACTTAGCGACTGTATCGATGCTGTCGCATGACTCAGCGACTCTCTGCGACAGTATCGCGATCTCGCGACTGCATTTAGACGTAAATTGACATGACATTAGCGACTAAGTGGTGGATGCAGCGACTAGACACGGGGGGTGGTCTAGTCGCTGCATCCAGCTTCTAAGTGTCTAAGTCGCCGGTCGCCTCGTCCAAAAGTCTCGCGTGTGTTGTCGGCCTAAGCAATCTAAATACTTTGTTAAAAAATAGGTTAAATATGAAATATCCATTATTATTTATTATTAATGATGTTTAAACTTTAATTATAGTCTATTGAACTCAATTAAGTATACTATCACAATACAAATATAGTTTGAGCTAAACCAATATTCTTTATAAAAAAGAATAATAAATAGGTTGAATGTGTAAAATCCATTAATATGTTTTGTGTCTGTAATCTTTTGTTTTGATTAACTTGTGATGAAAATGAGGAATTTTATTTATAGAGTAAAGGCTCGTTCATAGGTTACTAATAAAGTGTCAAATAGCTATACAAAACTTAATTTTTAACTTGCACATAAATTATATGATACTATCTATTTACGTTACGTTATTTATTAAGATTCTTATAATATCAGCATAGTATATTTACGCGAATGTTGTTCATGATTACGATCCTTTTATCGTATTTTATCGCGCTTGGTAAACGTATTTGATAGACTCGTTCACTGCGGAGGTTCTGTCGTATTCTACAGGTGAACTTTGTACTTGTCAAGCACGATACAATCTATTTAGAGAATTATAATCATATCTTCAGCATTTTAATATTAGTACAATATTATTTTACAGAGAACAAAACGAGCGTTTACAAGACTGTATTGCCACGCTCGGCGAGGGCGCCTAGCCTTTGTTTAGGGAGCTACCTGGAAAGCCTTTGAGTCCCGTCTCAGATAAGCGGACGTTTTAAAAAATTCTATTGTTTTCGTTATCTGTCTCGTCGCCGTGCCAACTTTATTGATTTATGTTGTAATATGTAGTACATCTACACTGATATTGTAAAGAGGTAAGTTTTTATCATGTTTCTTCCGAAATAATTAGTTTTTGCGTGAAAGTATGTAAACTTTCACTTTTATAATATTAGGATAGGAGGATACGTTAGATTAAAGAATTTGGGAGAATTTCAGAGAGTTCGGGAGCCGAAAGCGCACCAAAGCTCAGACTGCATGTCCTAAGATGGATTTTCTCCAACGCGGCAGCCTAGCCTCGATAGGCTCGCACATAATATCAATAAAACAGTTTCACTCTGGTTACCCGGCTGTAATAACGTTCAAACCATCGAGCCCTCGTCATCGCAGTGTCAAACCGCATCCATTACATACGATAATATAATTCCGTGCGCGTCGCCACGTGAGTCAGGGTGTGAGCAGCGCCGCGGCCGAAGGTTATAGTGATAGCATGTATTACTGGTGATGTAGTCGGACCTCAATTAAATGATTTGTCTTCTATTGTAACGTAGCGATGAGTCATTAGAAAGACATAAAGTTATATAACAATTAATCCTAACACCATACAATATCATGCTTATATTAATTTGTAGATATGCATATTTTCAGTTATGTACAAAAGTACAAAAAATTGTAAGGACTATACTAGCGGATCTATAGGTATGTAAAAGCGAAACTCAAAACATTTAATGGGAATGAAATGGGCACCCCTCTTTCTCTCAGATGGCAAAAGACTTTGGACGTCGAAGGGTGCGGCCCCTGTCTACCAGCTTTTAGAATCTTTTGTCACAAATAGTTTAAGTGTTAGAAACTGTCTTAACTGTATTTGAAGTAGATTTTTTTAGATCAGTAGAAGTTACATATCTTTTGTATTTAACAAGTAAATTTGTGCACGATATAATCTAAGCATTCCATTGAATTTAAATATAATGATTTTTAGGAAGATTAGTAAAACGTTGCAGAAGCTAAACTGTTAATAAGTAAATATCGTTAATTGCGTAATTATTTACAGCGACAAGGTCGTAAATAACGTATAATCATCGTGTTAATTAAATCCTTAACGAGATTCACAGCCCTCGGCCCTTCCTATATGATGTAGGCCTATAAATTACGTGTATATATAATAATGTATCAGTACATCAGTCTAAGATAGTTTAGTGCTAACACCGGCCTGTAACTAGTATGACCATGTGGCCCGTTTTGTACGGAATAGTCCCTTTCTCTGTTCTTTGTTTGTTCTTAAAAAATTGACGAAAAAATATCGTATTCGAGTAGATCAAATTGCTTAAATAGCGATAGGCTGGTCGACAAAAAAAATATATGAAAAAGATATCTCACGTGAAACATCACCCGTTGAGATAACTTATTTTCCTTCTTACAAATACAATTAAGCGGTACTAACATACTATTTTTCCTCTATGACAAAAAAACATTGCAAAATTTACTCTGTTCTTACTAATCGTCCTAAACTAACCAGTGTCCCGTTTTCCGCGCAACAAATGGCCACTCCGGTTATGGCCCTCCTATAATTACATCACAGGAATTCTTTCCTTGCAAATTACCGTGAAGTGCCTACCTACGGGCGATTGTGCGAACGATAACAGTGCTCTCTTTCTAGCGACCGCGCCAGCGTGTGCGTTAGAGGGAGACAGCCGTGCGAGTGTAATTTACAAAGCGTTAAACGTGTGCTATAAATCTTGAGAGTATGAAAGTTGCGCTTGCGCAGATGAAGTGATAAAGGAACCCGATGGCCCCTTATTGAAACATGTCGAGCTGATGTGACGAACTTGCAACGTGGCGTGCTTCTACAAATTCCTATGAGTCAGCATTGGCATGTTAGAAATAAACAGGTAGTCGTCCAATAAATACGTGATTTTATTTAAGTAATTTATTACTTATATTAAAAAAAAAGCAATAAGTGATTTTAAAATTCGTTGAAATAATGACGTAGGCGATGCATATTCACTACGTGGATACACAGAATGATATAAAATCCTTGCCATGAAATTTGACATAAAATATATAAATGGGCTATTTTCCAAGTTTTCAAAAATCACTCCAGAATGTTTATCAGTGATCAATGAACTTATACATTTTTTTATTTTTTATTCTGACAAGTATTTACTTTCAAATTTTAAATTCAAAATTCAAAATTTTAAAGACCCGCGAAAACGCTTCTTTGAGCAAAATGGCGTCCTGTGACGTAGATATTCTGTATCCTAAATGTCAAGTAGTGAATGACTTATGTATGTGACTTATTTCATATGTAGCATTTGTTTATTTTGTAATCTCTTTGTAATAACAAACATTTGTACTAAGTATCATCATTTAACAGTGACCATAATATTAAAATTATGACCTACAACTTTTTGACAAATGACAATTGACAACTTAGTTACTACGCATATTACGGTACCATAGAGCTCACGCAATACTGACGTCATAATCAATTTCAAGTCGTTTCGTATCACGTGACTCATGAATAAAAATACGTATTTTTAAAAATTGATTTTAAAATGAAATATTGATTATTTACTAATTATTTCACTACATAATGACTTCATAAATCATATTAATTAAAGATTACATTCAATAAGCTTATATTTTTAATACAGGAAAATAGCCCATTATAGCAGTAGGTACGTTGGTCTGTAGATGCTAGTATTTAGTAGCACGCTTCTGACCACAAAAATACAGAGAAACGCCCAACAATAACACGTCACATGTCATGCCACGTTTGGTTTGGAGCATATGTTACCACATGTTGAACATGTGACCAGAAGAACGCTACGAGGTACACATAGACGAACTTCTTAGCATTCCATGGATTCACCGTGCGGGTGCCGGGTCCATCGTGTAGCAGAGGAAGTAACCCCGAGTAGCCCCGGGACTTGTGATTCCGGGTGTAGGTTTAAGAGGCCTCTTTGTGATGATCATCAACACTCACCTTTACTACTCAGGCTTTATTTTATTTATTACGTAAACAGAATGTTAGTAATTATTCATTAATTAAGCAAAGCAAACAAGAGCAATTTCTTTGCAAAAAGCGAGCCCTATAATAACGGTAATGTCTTCTTAAACTTATCCCTATAGTGATAGAGATTAAGGTCTACCGAGTGGTCCATCGACGGATGCAGCACGACGCTTTTAACGCACTCTCCGCGTGAAACCTGACCCGCAGTACGTGCCGTCGCAAGAGGAAGATGTTTGTGGTTTAGGAACACAATCTATTTGTCAGTAATGTCCGTATTTACATGGGCGCTTTATTGATACCGACCAATACGAGGTTCTTGAAGAACCAACAATAGACATACGAAGGGTGTGGGCTTACGACTCGGATCGGATCGGAAGATTCTTGGTGCATATACCACTCTAGTTTCGGTGCGTAGGTATAGTCATGCAGTAGCTGTTGTGGCATATTATTAAATAGTGCCCTATTGGATTGATGCTGATAATAATAAAGTTCCCCGAGGTGAGTGGGATGATTAGTGGATGTCTTGTAGATATTGTCAGGATAATTAATTATATTCACAAATAATATAATTATATTCAAAAATATACTTGTATCGGTTCTATTCCGAAGAAAATATTCAGAACTTATAAAATTTTGGGTATGACAAAAACCTGGCTATAAAAAGGAATAAAACAATATTATAGTGTGTATCGAAACAAAGCCCTGAATATACATATAATATACAATGACAAGTAAATGAATTAAGTTGGGTAATTTGTGAAATCATGGCTCGAGTAATTGGCGTTTTACGTTATTGCAGATGTTGCACGAGTTAATGGGGGGCCCTGGTAATACCTCCGCACCTCCGCACCTCCGCACCTCCGCACCTCCGGGTACCGGGCGGAGAGTGACGGGAACAAATTGCTCACACGAGGCAAAAGTTCAAGACGCATTGTGCAGATTACGATATCGTTGTGCCATCTGTTGCGCGCGCCCGCGAGTGACGAGCGAGCAGCGGCTAACGGAGCACTTGGAACATCTTATGTTGATATATAACAATCTCGAATTAAGTTGTATGTCTCGACTTATTACCAACACTGATAGACCAACCAAAACAACCGATATGAATAAAATTGGCAGATATGTAGCCATACTTAAAAAATATTTCAATTATTGATCGTGATATAGTTATTGCCGCAACAAGTAAAAGCAATTTATAATTTTCGGCAACACTTAAAATAATTTTAGTGCAAATTATATTGAAGATGTTCCTAATATTTTACGCTACTGATTTAACAGACAGACAGATCCTACACACTTTACTTTACTTTGTATAGCGTGTATAGTATGTGCCAACAAATAACATAACATGTAATTATGAAGACATTTATTTGTGTTTGAAAGTACTCAGGTTGAAAGTGAAATTCCGCTCACGCTTACAAATTGCGCCACACACAAAAAGGAAGTACACGAATATCAAGAATGAGGCCACAGCTCACAGCATTTCGCTGTTTCAGATCATTAATTTGACAATGAGCGTCACACGACAAAGGCGAGACGCCTTCGGGTCAGAGGTCCAAGTGTTGGGCAACAGCGTTCCGATGTTCGTAATGATCGCTAATGACCGCGGCATAAAGGAACCTAATCATTGACACACATTCACGGTGCTTACGGTGAAGTTCGTCTGACGTACTACACTGGCGGCATTGTCTTCATTTCGCCACGGCAGATCTCGCAATAGAAGCAGGCGAATATATCGTGCCAATAAATTCGACACCGCTTCGATGTTGTCGAAATTCGTATAACAGTTTCCGCTGGCTATTGGAGGGGAAGGCGGATGGAGGGTGGTAAGCAGATGCATAAAGATAATGCGTCTTATCTTTATGCATCTGCATGATGATAATGATGGGTGTTGTTTGCCCTCTATTTTATCATATTCAAATAAAGAAAGTTGTAGTCAAAGTAGCGGTTGAACTATCGAAGGCTTATTAGTAGCTAGATGTAGCGGCAGTGACAGTGGTGTCAGGATGTATATCGAGAGCAGACTTATGTTAAAACTTGTTATATATAGCGCCCGTCTCGGCTCGCGTCCTGTAAGAGGCTTATTTACCGCCACAAACTTGCCGGCCGCCATGTTTGGTCGCTTGTTACAATTCATTAACATTTTTATGTTTCGGATGTAAAGTTACCGCGGACTTTACATTCGTTAAGATTTCTTTATCAGTCTTTATCCGCTGCCCTATGCCTATTGTAATGGACGCTAGAACATTTAAAATGTCTTCTTAGCCGATTTCGGCTGCGGCGGCCTTTTATGTAGACTAGTCATCTGCGCAGGACATATTATAGTGCACAAGTGTGCGTGCAGACACAAGTGCACTCTCTGTTCCCTCGTTCTCATATTCTGATGGGACGCCAGTCCGACACGACCGGAGAGAAATCAGACGCAGACCACGCAGACTCTCGTAGGGACCTTACACACACGCTTACCACTAGACCACAAGGCTGTCGTGCATATTTGTAGCTGTAAGTGACTCCTAAAGTGAACCCTAACAATGAAAAGAAAAAAAAACCCGATTACGTATATACGTATTTAATTAATTCACAGTGTCACTCGCGATATCAGAGTGAGTGTAAAAACAGCACAGGGCATCTAGAGTCTAGACCATTTGACGGATGTGATGTTTTAGAGGCCTAGAGTCTATACTCTAGACCAGGGGTTTCCAACCTTTTCTTTGTGGGGGGTTAAACCTTTTTTTTGACCAGGACCACTTTTATATCATCCTCGATAGCAGGGACCGTAGCGTAGATACAATAAAAATATTCCTCTTCTCACAGCACGGCAACCAACGGCGTACTACCCGCTGAATTTAAAATCATTCATGATGTTTCGGCTTCTGCGCACCACTGGTTGGGACCCATTGCTCCAGACTCTAGGCTGTAGCATATGTATACATATACACCCTTCTGAGGCAAACGTGTAAAGACTATAATATATCTTTTGGCGTATAATGACGACGCTGAAGTCACAATATGGCGTGCCGTTAATTATTGTTACGGGTCGCGGAGGCTTCGCGGGATTATTTTATTGTCTAATATCGGAGCTTTATGTCGCAGGCCTTTACGAGCCGGGCTCGGTTATCGACGGAGCCAAGTATTAACTTTAATGACTCCGATACCATATCACATCTCCAAATTTACATCGATAATGATTAATGTGACGTTTTGTTACCTAAATTCGATTGCTTCATTGCAGCCGACTCGGCCCGACCTCTGCCTGGCTTTAGACTGGTGTGAACTGTGCGAAATATCTCAGCCTAGGTGTGCCTGTTGAGTAAGAACCAGGGTGACGTCATTTTATATCCTCTGCGGATGTTTATGGGTGTCGGTAGACACGAAAATGCACCGGCTGATCGGATGTCGTCCCTGTATTCCTCTTAACTGTACTAGAGTCTATAACAGTGATTCTCAATCTTTTTTTTGTTGCAGCACATATTTAACGATTTCAAAATTTGGCGGCACACAAAGAAAAAGATAAAAATTATTTACATACTACGACACACTGCATAAATAGTTTATGACAAAATTTTTAAATATACGAAATACTACGAAAATAACTTTTTAAACATTTTTCGTTTTAAATGATATAATTTAATAATATTAGCATTAATATAGGTATATTTGCAAAATTTGGCGGCACTCTTTTGGAATTTGGCGGCACACAAAAGTGCCGCGGCACAGTGGTTGAGAATCACTGGTCTAGAACATTGTTTTTATCTTCTTTTTTTTGTTTGCATTAGATTTTTAGAAATTAAACACACATTTGCAGATTAAATTGAAATATAAAGGGTTATTCATTAATCAGCTCTGTATAAGATTTAATGGATCGAGAACAAATGCCCACACGACATCTGAAATAAATATAAACATCATTAGAATTACATAAGAACGTCTCTGAAGAGAATAACTTATTCGGGCTTGGGTCCGCTTCAAGAAAAAATAGTAACTAAGGGTCCTAAAGACTACAGTTAGGAAAAGGGCGGTATGCACCCTGAATACCTAAATGTATGAAACTAAAGGGAATCACTGGAGGACTTGAGAAGTCGATCAAAGTGGGATTTGCGCCGAGATCCGCTCAGACCCGCCACGGAGGGTTGCTTAAGTCCAACAAATTGAAATTTTGTTTATTTAGATATTCAGGTGGGTTTTCAAATCAATCTCATAGTTCCATTGACAAAAATAACGGTGCAGCACCTGTACGTGCACGCGGGGGGGTTCAGCTGACGTCTGGTGCCGCAGGTTTAAGGGGGATCGGATATAGGATTGTATTTTCAATTAGCTTTCCATTTTCACGCACCTTCTGACAATTATTGCTAAAAAAATTACTGTAGAAACAATACACTTCATACACTTACTTAATGAACTAAAAATATATATAATAGGTAGTTTTAAGATTAACCTACTATTATTATAAACGTGAAAATATTGTTATGTTTCTTAATCTGTCATGCAAAAACTACTCCAGAGCTCTGTACTAAACTTAGCATATAATAAGTATAATTATGTACATATGTATAATTTACAATCTGTTATAACATGAACATTGCTTTATATTCCGAAGAATAAATGGAATACGTACATTGGTATAGATTTAAACTAAACAAAACCGCTTTAGTCATTATTTTTTTATTGATACACAATAGTAGTTTATGCAACTGTCATATAATGAAGGGTATTAAAACACGAGTGGAATTTTTGAAACGAGCGATAGCGAGTTTCAAAATAGTTAACAAGTGTTTTAATACCCG
>LUGF01002453.1:226489-236847 GCA_001625245.1 Calycopis cecrops
ACGTCTAACCTGTCTGAAAGGTCAGGTGACTATAAAATAAACATGTGTAATCATTTTTGAATAACCTAATATGGGTTCCGATTAGAACCTAATTTGGTATTAACAAATCTGGTTCTATTAATATATCTGTGTAAAACACAATCTTCGTGTATATCTCAGGATTCTGAGACTATAAATGACATTTGAGATATATGTCGCAGATGCGAAGATAAAAACGAATGTTTTCATTAATATTTCAAAATATCGTACCAATTTATATGCGCGGTCGGTTAATTAACTAGATATAATTAGTGTTTTGACATAATATAGTATAGTCAAATATATTTCGAGTCTTTGAGTTCACTAAAAATAATAAAATTTTACAGCGCAGCGAGCTTTTTAGCCTCGTCGCGACAAGAGTGATGTCATTATTGAAGTAAAACTTCTCTATACGCGCGCTTGTTTTGCGGGTAAGCTAGCGAGAGCGTTACAAAAATCACACATCGGCGAGCCCAATGAAAGTGGTTATTTAAATTCAAATTCGATTTAAGTGCAACTTTTTTGTATTTAATAAATCAATATCAATTGACATGTTATGTCATTGTAACTACAGTAATGAATTTGTGTATTCAATCAATAATTACGTTTTACTTCAGTTGTGTGGTCTGAAGCACACACTTTTTAGTTATCCGACTGTTTCATAATGGGATGCGCCCATTATGAAACAGTCGTATTACATAATATGTATATTATACATTTCTATGTTCACTATTAGAAATTGAATTTTGAACGGCTTGTCGTGTTGAACACCGAGGTCCGAGGTGTTGATAGGTTCCTCTTGATGATGCTAGTGACAGTTGGCCATATTGTGACACGTCAATTATTTAGATTTGGGATTTTCATACCGTGCTGCCTTTTACAGTAAGTTACATATATTTGGTACATATTGCAAAATCTATATTATACATTTAAAAGCGTGAATAAGTTTGGTTGCAGGTGTCATAACAAGTCAGGTTCAGAAATGTGAAATCTAAATTGTACTCTGTCTGCCAAAGGATTTGAACCCGCTCCGTTCGTTTCAAATTTGGCCTCACGGCGAGGCGAGCGGGCGGCGGCGGGCCGGGGCCGGAGTCGCGTGCATTTGCATAACTATTTTATCTGCGCTAGTTCGTCGGCTCGCGAGCTACATGCGATCTTGATAATTAAAGATTTATACCGCCTGTCCCGGCCCGCCCGCTTTCCCAATGATGGCTCCATTTAATGGAAACTCCGTAATGTGGACGGGCTTATTGTTGTTTTTGTTGGTTCATAACTGACGTATTGTTGTAGCCTTGTATGTCTGAATATTCATTTTGTTAAAATATTATTGTTTCTTCATTACATTATTCAGTTCGTTCACTGCTGGGAATTGGTATTTCAATGTCAAAAATCAAATCTTAAATTTAGTGACTCATAAATTTCACAAACACCACACTTAAATTGCTTGGCAAATAATAATTTGGTCCAATTTGTACGAAATTATTAAAATATGAAATATTACTGTTTAGATTGCTTTACGTCTACGTTTTAAAAATATAACTTATTCTATCGTCAGGATTTTTTAGACCAGCGTGAAGTGTAGTCAGATGCCGACCTTGCCAATGATTCTGGATCATTATTTTTTCCTTGAAACATATTGTATTTAACAAGCCCTTAAACGTGCGGTACGTCTCAGTTAAACCCTTTTTTAATGATGACGGGCGTACAAGCAAAAAGAAGTGTATGATGCTAAAGCGTCAAGAAGATCGGCAAATTGCCCTCAATTATGTGCAGCTCACCAGGTACCAGGCATTCAGAAAATAAAGGATACTTTTAACGATACGTTTTATACAATTAGGGCTGGCCCTCTGTCGCAACAGGCTCTGATTACTTCGTACTGGCGCGAGTCAAGTGAAGCAATGAAATGCTAAAGATGTGGTGTTTTGTTGTAACTTGTACAATGGTTTTATGTAAGTTGTTGCGAGTGCTGTAAGCGACAATGCTTGTCACCGCCCACTTTGAAGGCTGACTTTCATTGATAGAATTCACGTATCGGTTGATCTATTACATAACGCTAAAGAAAAAGCTAGTCAAAGAAATATATCATATCATACCTAATTTGAATATTTAATTCAAAAAGTTCAATACATGTTTTTTTAATTCTGTAAGCTCTTATTATTTTGTATTATCAAGCCATCCGAAATACATTCGCTTATTGATATAAAAAGTTTGTTTAAAAATTATAAATTAAAAATAGTATAAATGTCATATTACATAACCAAAATATAACTTCTTAAATTTCAAATTGTAAAAATATTTTTTTTTCTTTTGACAAAAATATGCAAGTACCTACCTAATACAGTTTTAATACAATATATTATTTAATCTTTACGTCCACGTGGCAGCCCTAGCCCCAATAGCCCCACCTACACTCACTTAATGTCTGTCGACGGGATGTATTTCAAACAATCTTCTTCATATATTATGTTAACTAGACAACCATGTGCCACTATTTACGTTATGTGGAGCCCTTCTCGCGCCGACTTAGGGCTCACTTTACAGTGACACGCGCCGGGTCCATCTCACGACAATTATAATTTACAACTGCCCAAAGAGTTGCTTTTGCAAAGTGGCCTCTACGTGTATGTGATAAGGTGCGTCGTGTATTTTAGGGAGTGTTATAATTGGCAGGATTGTTTGTTAGCAGATGAGTCGCAGCCGAACAGTACGGGTGTTAACTGCTCTAAACATTTCTTGGTTCGTTAATCCATCATCGGTTTGTTATCCCTTCGGAGATTTATACACGATGTTTATGGGTGTATTAGACGTAAACATACCGGAGCAGGGACGGGCTGTTGTTTGTGGGGAGGATGAAAAGGATTTCATAAAAGTTGCTTTAAACTTACTTATGTTTCTTGGCCGGAGTTGGAGCTGTTAGTTATTACTTATCTGCCAGTACGGTGAAAGCTTTCTGACCGGCTTTTAAACATCGACGTCTTCCACCAATATATAACTTGTACTTCAGTTTACCAGGAACTAACAAATTTAATATAAAAAAGGTTATTTAAAACCCTGAACGCTGAAAGTAATAAATAAGTAAAAAGAAGAAAGGAAAACGTCCACGCTTAACTAGTAATTTTTTCTAATTGCCATTGGAAACGCTTGGTTATGACAGCTTTTAATAGCGTAAGGAGGCGAACGACCTACAAAACCTTTTGATCATTCCTGACGCCCAGTAAACATCTGTATAATTATTGTATACGTACAAAATAAACCCCAACAGGCCAGAAGAAGGTCATGAAAATAATACAACACGACAGCTGTCATTTTGCGGCAAAGTGATGTGAGCGAGAAGTATCTTCTCGGTCGTGCCGATCCAATCCGTCGGCACTGGGCACTGGCACTGTACCTCACTAAATATTCCTCCCCACCTCGCCCATATTTATATTTCACATACCTTGATGGATAGTCTGTGGCGTGCGCCAAATGTTTACCCATTTTCCTTATTTGTTAGTACATTCGGTGAACGCCCGAAAAGCCGCCGAATGAATTTCCACCATTGAATGCGAGCGGACATTTTTCATAACATTTCCACCCGAAACTTTTTTGGACAAAGGGCCACTCTGAAAGGGCCCACTTGCGAAAAAGCGAAATAACGCGCGGTATCCTCCCGGAAGTCTGGGGGCGGAAGTCGCTGGGCTTCCCGGAAGCGCCGGAGGGCCCGGAGAGGTCCAAATTGTGTTTTATACACACGACTTATAAGAAATTCAAATGGAAAATTCCGTTCGCATTTTAATGTGGACCTCGTGTTGTTGAGTCGTACACGTATCGTACGTTACCTGTTCAAAGACTTACTTTCGCACCGGGAAACTGTCGATATTTTCTTGCTGTTACTTTGTACAGGACATTAGGACATAGGACGTACAATTTCGTGGGCTCATCTTGGATCTTGGATCTTGCATCATCATACTTAACCTATTAACTCTTAAACGACTCGTCGCTTCTCCGTATAGTATAGTATTATTTTTGTATCTGTGAGATCTAGACAACGTATAATAAAACCTAAAAGCAATAGGCGTCCCATGAAAACCAATATGCTGACTTGCGGCTAATGTAATGTTGCCAAAAATGAAGTATTCTGCCAAAACGATTTGAATAAATTGTCGATGACCTTCTGATACTGAACATATAAAACGTAGTAAAGTAATTGTCTAGACTAGACAATTCGGGAAGTGTCTAGTCTAATAGTCTAGCTGTGGGTATGATAATTTCAATCCCGTTAGCAAACTATGCAGAAGAGGGCAGTATAATTCCCATAGGCATTTTTTTAAGTAAAAGCAATCAGCAGCGAATCCATTATCAAGCCAAGACTGATGCTTCGGTTGCGGTCGTCGACGGGAACTATCATCATCAAAATGTAGGTGCGTCATATGTCATGATATATGACTGGAGTCTACTCCATACGAACATGTTTTAGAAGCCGTAGCTTCAAAGTATAACGCTTAAACAACAACGTATATTGTCAAATGGATTAAACATTTTATTATCGAATAAAGCAGGAAAAGCGCTTACATGAAGTCACTAAAATTATATGTTTGCAGAGTAACAATCTTGTTACGAGCAATTCTATGACAATGACGAATTTATTACTGGCCTCGTTATTTGGAGGGTCGAAAAAAATACTCTTGTGTTATGTATGAAGTTGGACAGAGTTGTTGTAAATGAAATTCGCATGTTGTGGAATACTTTGGAGCGTCGCGTATTGTGCGGTCCGCGGCGTCGGATTGTGAAATTTGATTCACGCTTGGTTTTGTGATCGCATATTTTGTTTAGTGGAATATTGATACGAAATTTTCATCATTTGATTGTCAGCAGCACTTCACCTACAAGTACTGCGCCAAACATGCCCCAGATAGATGGGAAATGTCCACTTGAGATTATGACAATGAAATTGTCGAAATTGCAAAATATAAACTTTCAATAAAAACAAAGTTTTTTGAAATGAAACTCTCGAACTATAATTTACCAATGTTTGTGCCGCCCTCAAAGGTGCTAGTCTTGATTCTCCGACTGCTCATTTGCTGCTTGATGCTTTAAAAAGTACTCCCATCGTACGAGAGGAAACACTAACAGTAAAGTTTATAATGTCATATTTAATGTTAGCATTAATTTATTAAATAAGTATATAAATATGATAACAAAACGCATCCGTGTTCTGTCAGCACTAAGGGTTGCTGGACTTGGTAATTGGAACACTTTCCTGGAGATAACAAAAGTCACCAGGGCTGTTCCTAAAAGCAACTATCAATCGTAATGAGCGCCGTGTTAAAATTGTTTTCGTCAAGTGAGTTAAGGCTTTTACCCAATTGATTGTGTTACGTCGTTACATAAATAAACCGGCTAAAAGGTAAGGCACTCGCCGAAACAAAACCAATTTGTCCCCAATAACAGCCGAACCTAATGTTACGTGGAACCAATAAAATTGCGCAAATGCGATTCGTACATGTGAAAAATGTCGTTAACAAGCTTTGTTTTTATAGCGGAGAGGAGAGAAGTAGACGGGGCACTAGCGCCCACATACATCTGCATCACTTTGGTGGCCCAGATGTGGTCTTTCACTGATTGTTTAAAAATAGCAAATTAGCACATTCATGCTTTATAGTCAGGTCATATATCTGCTAAAACCTATTTAAAAATGGGAAATTAGTATCAAAACCGTATTACATAACTAGTGGCGTAGTTAGAGGGGGCAAGTCGGTAAAATGCGACAGGCCCCCTGTCAGTTATTGTCAGTATACCGCTGTCGACATTGGGAGCTCAGAGGGGTTCCATCCGAGGAATTTGCACAGACCCCCATTGAAGTCAGAATTCTGTATCGACAGATAGAGGTGTCCAATCCGCGGATTTTCACGGGCACTCAATGTCGTCAATAATGGGCATTGGCAGACAAAGGGGCCCATCCCTAAGAATGTTCAGTGGCCCCCATAATGTCAGTATTCTTCAGTATTGGCGGACAGTGGGGCCCCATCGCATGAATTTGTCACAGGCCCCCAATGATTTCAGTATTTTGCATTTGCAGACAGAATGGGGCCACCATTTGATGATTTGCCACGGCATTGTATTGACAGACAGGGGCCCCCGATGAAGTGAGGCCTCTGTAGGCAACCCTTAGGGCCCGTCAGATTATCGCTTCGTAGGTTCCATTTATTTAATCTGCGTCTGTTCTTTACTGCCGCTACTGCGGTGAAATACGGCGAAAGGTTTATGGCAGGAACAATAACGATTTCGATTCCTTCAAATATATTTCCTAAATGCTGACGAGTATAGTCCCACAATGTAAGGGGAGCGGAGGAAATTATTTCCGTCGCACGCTGCGCTAGCCCTGTCCCTGACTTCGTTTGTGTTTTTAATTTTGCTAGAATTTCGCCTTGCTTTTAATGAGATTATAAAATATATTTCAATGTAATATAAGAAGAGGTCGTGATACATTTTGTTTCGTATGCAAACTGAAATATAATTATCAATATCGCACACGAAAACGGGACAAAAGCTGAACCACTAATGAAACCTGTGAATGACTGCTGATATGTCTTTGCTATAATCCAGCGAGGTTGCGGTTGCGACTTGTATTGCATTACGTAAATATGGATCACATTCGGTTATTTACATACGATCAATTCAGGATCAAGAACCTTTCTCCGTATTCATTTTAAAAAAGTAATCTCCACTAACAAAGACTGTCGCGCTGTCACATGCGGGGCACCGTCCGTCAGCGCCGCCTGGCGGCCGGCCAAGGAAACTATTCCGAACTTCGAAGCCTGCTAATAGTTCCACGTTGTTGCTTTGAAATTAATACACAGGATATAGTTGTAAAAATGGCGCCGGATTGAAATAGCGCGGCCGCTGGCGGGGTTTTGTCTGTAGTTTTGACACTTTTGACGCTCGTGATAGACACCAGAGGCTGATTAATGAAACTTGTCATTGGATGTTAATATACGTTTGGTGTGGGTGCGCTTTCTAACATCTGAAGGAAAGCTGGTACAGCAATATGTAAAGATTATTCTTTGGCGTTAATCTGTAATTTATTTTTTATTTAATTCAAATCCGTAGTAACTATCGGATTCGCTGGTTCGTTTTTCGAAACATCATCACCATTATGAGCTCCTTGCGATCTAGTAAACTCATTTTTTTTTCGGATCTTTATCAAAATTGAACTTGGCCACATGTAGCTCTAAGCGTGAATTGCTTGTCTAAAAACGACTCCAATCGTCTAATCCACTATTTCGAGTTTCACCATTCAGAGGCATTGGGGTAGCTCCCTATTTAAATTGCAAATGAGCAAAAAAAAACAAAAGACAAACGTTATCTCCCACTGAGAACAAAAGGCGTATAATATTTAAATATTAACAGCCGTATCGGATGTCTTATACTATAAATTATGAAGATGACAATAAAAAAATTAAAAGAAACACAACACGACACTACATCATCGACGAACAGATAAACGTCACAGACGTCATAACCGACGTACCCGCGGAGACAGTTTACAAGTAATATATTAACAGACATACACGTTCGTTCTAATAACTTTTGTCGTAAAACTATATGTGTGCTGTATGGGTTTATTTAATATTTTTACCCTGATTGGGTCAAAAAAGTGTAGGTACTGTATGCAGCAAAAAAACTAACGTGAAGTTGATTTCTTTAGTATAGTCTAGCTTTTACCCGCAACTTCTCTCGCGATAGTATTTTTCTATATAAAAGTATGCTTTGTTCTTCCTAATATCTCTAAGACTATGTGTACAAAGTTTCATGATGATCGGTTGAGTAGTTGCGGCGTGAAAGCGTTACAAACAAACTTACATTGACATTTACAATATTAGTAGGGATTATCATGTACGTAAAGTGTAAAATCTCAAGTTGATCAATATTTGTCTTAGTTTAAACTTAGCCAAAAGCGCGAATACCGCTTAAACAACGACCTTATGCCAGCCATAGCTTTCAGTAAAACAACCATCACTAGGTACTCTGGTACGGGAGTTGATTATGATGACGTATATGTGACGTCACAAGCACCCACCCCGCGGCGGATCGTGTTAATACAGTTTTCAGTATCGCGGTATCAGCTGTAATGAGTGGGGTCAGTGACCCGCCGAGAGTGAATTTTGCAACCGCAGTCGGTGGGAGCACTTCGGCCAATTAAATTAGGGCTGATATCAAATGTACACGTGTTCATAGCAAATAGCCCTCTCTTAGGACTTATAAAAGGTAGTGCCTTGCTACAATGCAGCCAGATTGGCACGACGAGGAGAATCACTCGCTTACACATAACTAAAGTGATAGCCATGCCGTCGCTTTTCGTGCGGCTTGTGAGTTTTCGCTGGCCCATTGGAGGGTAGAAGGGATGCACGACAAGTGGATGCATGTGATGCACGAAGTGGAGCTATGCAATCAACAGCTATAGAGCGGTTCCTAATATTCGTATGACTCGACTTCGACGACATTATACATATATAAAAAAACTAGACTCGATGATGGTGATGATGGTCGTAGGTATTAATGACGTCACAAGTGTAGGTCGTTGATGCACTCGTGAGTGTCGCGATGGCTGTAACGAGTGGGGTGAGTGACCTACGGAGAGAGAATTTTGCAGCGGCAGTGGTGAGTTCGGCCCTTCAGCATAGGGCTGCGGTGTCGGGCTCGAGTGGACCTGCCACTGACCCGCTTTACTGTGGAGCGAACTTAGGGTCAACTGCATGTACACTTTACAATGTAGGGTACGTCTATTGTAGAAACATATGGTTTTTAAAAGATTATTATCCGGTTTCAAAGGGCAAGCTAAAGGCATATTAGTAAATTAAAAGTTCACATTTAAGGTAAGTAATTAATAGTTGACGCATTTATGTGGTAGTTAAGAGTTAAATATCGAAACTTGACACTTAAGTAGTATGTGAAAAGAACCCCAAATAAAAAAAGGTAGAACTATTAATGTATGATTGTGGGAATCTATACATTTCACACAAGTGTGGACATCTGTTGGCACTAGAGAACCTCGTCGACGAGGGAGACGGGCGGAATCAGTTCTCAACATTATCTTAATAAATTATACATCCTCTAGTATAGCAAAGTTATCCTACTACCCTTGTACTTAGCATATCCGTGTTGGAAGTACACACCTGGGTGAAGTTTTTATGAAAACATCTGCTTATCCCTAAAAACTTATACCCAAAAAGGGCACAATCTAGATAAGTATTTAGAATCGCCCAACCAATTCTATGTTAAAAACTAAAGTTTAAAAGTTTCAATTTGTTCAATAAATATCATAAAGAGAATTCAAAAAATAGTCTTTCGTTTCATATATATTTAAATAAACATTTAAAGCTGTGCAAACTGTAATTAAATTCATATTCAAAATTAGATTTATACAAAAAGCAGGAGCCGAAATGCTATAAAATTTGTATGTGAGAAAAAAATTGAATGACCGTCCAAAAAAGTGTGTATTAATTAATTTAATTAAGTAACAAAACGTGTGAATTGAAATACATTTAAATATTTTATTTAGTTTGCAGACTGTTAATTTCATTTAAGTTTTGTGCATTTTTCCTTATTGCAAATGAACATATGAAATGGTTATAAAAAAATAAAAATAGATAGGACTAGCCGGGCTACGGTAGCAATTAAGTCAATTTCGCTGTTATGCGTAAACAAAATATTAAATAAAATTATTATTTTATTAACGTTAATACGTTAAGTAATTTGTCAGTGTGGTTTTAGAGATATTTAAACTAGTTGCGCCCCCGGTTTTACCCAGGTAAGTTTCGATCCCGTGGAAAATAAAAAAATCATCCCATGGCATCCAATAGAAACATTTTTTCGAGTTAAAAACTATCCTATGTGTTGATCCAAGTTACCCTCTATGTGTGTGCCAAATTTCATGAAAATCGGCGCAGCAGTTTTTGTGTGAAGGTGTAACAAACAAACAGAAACTTTCGCATTTATAATAATCTTAAGCCGCGTAGTGCGAGATAATATAGTCTTAATGTTATTAGAAAAGTGTCGAACCTTCTCCGTATAATCCATGGAGCATGGAGATAATGCATGGAGCACGTATGAACCGGTCCTGAATCGTCTGCAATATCCCATGATATTGCAGACGATTCAGGACCGGTTAGTTAATTCGACTACTCGTTCGCTTCCTATGAAATTAAAAAAAAAAACAAAAAACAAAGCGCCAGCTAAGGAATTTTCCGCCAAACTCGACAAATATATCGCTATTTTCCCCGTCGTTCCCGTGGCGTTACAGCCCTACAGTTGGACACTCGAAAGCTTTCATCGGTTCTTTGCAATCGCTTCCCTCCCTC
>LUGF01002453.1:236870-262888 GCA_001625245.1 Calycopis cecrops
CGCCGGGTGCTTGAGAATCAGCCGATGCTACCGACCTACTACGAGGTGCTTGAGCGTGTGTGTACCTATTGATAATGTTTTAAATCTTTTTATGCTTACAAAGATATCTTAAAGTGGCGCTCGGTAGGTGGGTAGGTACACATTTTATGTATCAATTGACATGAAGTGGTTTAGTATCAATTTTCCAATCTTCATTTTTTTCCTTGTTTGTTATAATGTAAGGGGACAAACCAACCGTCGCAGCCTTCAGTTCCTTATTCTGTCACCCTCCGTCCCTGCTTTCTCTTGAAATGGGTACTAGGAACCCATAAACCGCATGGATTGTGTCATCATGGTTGTCACGGTATGTCAGAGGTACCTTCCCGGTACTGTCAGCGTTTATCAGCCGCTATGCAGCTTCAAACAACATTCCTAACTATAAGTCCATTTGTTACGGCTAGTAAAAACTATGCTCAAATTATTTGAATAATTTGAACTTACCACTTACGCTTGTATTAATCTGAACTTACCTATATACGTAGATATATCGTCTATTCGATTCGAATATGCAAACGAATATTAATCAATAAAAAAATGGAACTTAGCACGAACTAGTGAACAATGTGACTGTACCACTCGTCCTAGCGAGATGTGCCTTATCTGCGGCGGCCGGGACCCTCCATCGAATTGCTTCGTCCCACATCGACGTGTTGTCGACGTGTGCGCCTTTGTTCCCGCTCACAGGGACAAAGGGTTCCTCGATACCACTCCGAAGTTTTTATGGCTTGGCAGGGGAATCATCAGTGGGATCGCCTTATGGTGAATGATGGCCATAATTAGAGATCAAACAATGTCTACTGTTATATATTATAGGATAAAGTTCAGTATCTACAATGTATGGATATAATCTAGAAGATCGGTTGAGAAACTCTTTACTTAAAGGTATTCATTCTTTCTTCTATATGAACTTGACATAATATTCTCAAGTCACGACACACTTAAAATTCTTAACACACAATAAGATGCACCTATTGATAAACGCATACAACACTGGCGAATTATTATTAGTAATTTAAGTAATAGGTACACGTCACCTCGATTAATTAAATCTATTCATTTAGAGCTACAGTGCGTGCAAAAAATATCCAAAAATATTTTATTACCCTTTTGTTTTATTTTTATTCCAAACATATTATTATAACCTTTGCAAAACAAAACCTTCCTTGGTCAGTGGGGTAAAAAGCGTTACATATTAGCACCAACAATACTTTGGCAAAGGTTAAATACAGGTAAACACATCGTCCAGAAATCCTAGACCGACGTGACCGAAATTAGATATTACAGAATATCCCTCATTAACCTGCGAACGAGGGGCAGCCGGCCGCGCGGTCAAATAAAAATATATTTCCACGCGCGTGTGGAATGCGGGTCTAATAGAAATATTCCAATTAGGCGCGAACAGCTTGCAGTACAGTCAATGTGGAAAATGTTTCAGACCGATATTCTGCGTCTGGTTGAAGAGTTGTGTCGTAGCTACATTGTAGCAGAGCCGCCACGACAGGGACGTGCCTGTTGCTCAGCTAACATAATCTCGGCTTGAAAGAATGCTAATGTTGCAGTCCGAATATTGCATAGAAGATATGAGAAAGTTTTGTAGATGTTCATAGACAATTATCACAAAATCAATACGACCAATAGACTGGTCGTTTAAAATGCGAAACACTATAGTGAAGTTCTTCATCTGCGAGAAGCTGAAACTACTATGCATAAACAAATCCTTATTGATTTCCACTACAAACACAATGCTCCCCGCGCCATCATAAAATTATTCGCCCAGCATATTCTGTAAGTACATCAGACGCTGAAGTGTAGCGAGTGGAGGGCGCTGCTGATCGGCTCCGACACTTTTCAACGCCAATATTTAAGAAGAAGGCTGTTTATCGGAGCCATTACGCTGACACTAACGCTCCTCCGACAGCCGGCGCCTCGGAACTAAGATCGCGGAGTTGGAAGTGGTCCGGAGGTGGGTGGGCTGGATGCGTGTACTTATAATTAAGTTTTCGTGTTACGTCGGCTCGCGTAGGCGACGTAAGCCTATTTTAATGTTATCTGTGCTACATGGTTGCTGCATTGTTTTTAAAATGGACCAGGTGACTCATTTGATACTGTTGCCCTGGTGTTGCCTATATTAGTGGTTTTGTCGCTGTCAAACATTTTTGCTTTCCGTCCTTATTCTAATAAATACAGTTGCAATCGACTATTATATGCTTTAACAAACATTTATTTGGTGTTTTAAAATAATGTTATAATTTTATTATATAATTATGTAACAAGATGCAAAATGTAGCTGTGAAATAAGCGGAACTGTGTTATATAATATATTAGTAAATATTTTATCGGTTAAAAATGTTTTATTGTAATTATATATAAACTTTTTTTTTAATTTAAATAGGTACGACTAAAGTTAATTAGACACTGTTGTTGATCTTTAATGCTTATATGTGTTAATTGAATATGAATCAAGTACTCCGCGCAGGCCTCGTCCTAAACGCAAAATAAACCAAACTGGAATTACTGGACCCATTAAATTTGTTAGTCCGTAAATAATGCGTTGCTATTTTGTGAGACCTTGTTCTGTGTTCGGAATCGGTCACGGATGGGGCTTAATCTTTAAATTACTTTCCATTAACCTCGATGCTGTGTAATGCGACATGATCTACGCTGCCCCAAAACAAATTTTGATACTGTTACTTAGATCAGGGCTCAGGCATTCTCAAACTTTGTCGGTCGACGTCGCAGTTAGTGGCATGTTTTGATGCGACTAACTCAAGCTAATCAAAATGTACAAAGTACAAAATATATATACAACATACAGAAATACAAAAAAAGTAAGATGTGTTTTGTATTATTAAAACTTAATTTATTTAAGAATGATTAATTGCTTGATTGGCAACAAAATGTAAAGTTTTTTGTGGTATAAGCGGCCAAATGAGCATTCAGATTACTTACGCCCAAAAACATCTGAACAATTGCTAAGCAGACTTGTGTCAATGGAAATTTTCACTCTGTACCAAATAACACACTTAAGCTGTCATACCACGGTGATACCACGTGGGCAGGGGCATCTCTCCGGACGCCTGAATCCGCTGTAAAGCACTCTCTTAAGTTTGAATTCCATAGCAAGTGGTCTTCTCCCAAGTGCGTCGCACTTTGAGAGCCGCTGTCTCAGATCCAGGCGCGGTAATCCCCAATCTCGCGAGTAAACACAGTTGTGTACACTCCCCTCCGCTCCCCCCGCGCGTCGGAGACACCTGACCCCAGGTTTTCCTCGTAATTTCATTGCTTCCATCAGTTTTCGTGTTATAACTTCATACCGCTCTGTTGACTCTGTGTAGTGCGCGGAGGGTGTTATTAATTTACAACTGAAATATTTAGTTTCGTGTTATATAAACGTTCGAGCAACCATAACCTATTAGTTTTAAACTAAAATATTAAATATAAAAAATAAAGTTTTCTCTTTTCTTTTTCAGGTAGTACAAAGCTGAAGAAATAACAAGTTGTATTTATACAATTTTGACACAAAACACGTGAGTCAAATGATAAAAATAAATTTACAACAAACACGTATTTTTCGGAATAAAGTATTTTTCTGTTATTAAAGACTGTAATCTATGCTTATGCCAAATTTCAAGCAAATCCGTGCAGTAGTTTTTGCGTGAAATAAAAAAAAAATGTAATTGTTGATGTTCAAAAAGTAATTTCTGTAATTCTATTTTGAATAAAACATTTTCATTTTCATACAAACTTTTACATTTTTGATATAAATTTCTACTAAACATACAATATCCCTATATTTTTATTGCACTACGTTTAGTTGCCACATTGACCTGACCCGGAAATCGAACATGAGACCTCATTTTAAACTACATACAAACATTTGCATATAACTACAACGATAGGTACCTACACACGAACTCAAAATAGATGATATCTAACGCATCTGGTTCACGCTCCACCGTCGCTCTCTAACAACGTTAAGTAATTACGTAGCCCTCGCTTCACGGCGCATGTCAACGTGATCCATAAACCACACCATTACCGGCTGCACCGAACCGGATGGAACTCGCGCGTCTATTAGCGGGCGTAAAGTGACTAAATTATAAATACATCAACGTCACGTCGTTACCGAGGTTGGGTGACGGGATAATGTTGTAAGCAGTTAAATCTGCGTGACCCATGTATACTTTTGTCTCTGGTCTAATTGGGCTGTAGTGCAGCAAGGATATTCCTAAAGAATTATAAATACGACAGTTATGCTTCATATTTCAAGATACCTTATTTTGTTAATGACTAATTAAAGGAAGTGTAGTGTCAAATAAGACAGTATAGGCAAGGCGCACTTAGTTGCAATACGTTGTTTTAAACGTGGTGGTACCTCCCTTAACTATTCCCTTACTCGTTAAACCCCAGCTTTGTTCCTTGTGGGTCCTCAGCAGAGGAGCCACGGGAGATTGCTGCCACATGACCGCGCCTTCTCAAATACGGTGCTATCTTTGTGATCCTCATTCATAACTTTCATTATGCTTCAAGTATCATTTGTAAACACGTTCGATGTGTATTGCTGGACACCGACCTCCGCCATGGGCTGGCTCACGGGCACGAGCCACATGCATCCAGAACCTGGCAGGGGTATAATGAATTCGTTTAAGATGCAAAAACTTACAAAAATCCGTCGTCTACAGAATTAAACGAGAGAAAACAAACAATATGCCTTTGTCAAAGAGACGGCGAAACTCAAACGTGTAATTAATGAGAATTATTTTGTTTAAGAGGAATGCTCGGGGTTCGGGAGCCGTTTGGATGTTCGGAACGATCTAGAATAACGTATTCTGAATGTCAAGCATTTCTCCAAAATACCTGGCATTTAAATATCTATCAGTTGATACAAGTGACTTCGTCTATGTAGTTTATTAAACGTTTAAATACCATAACACGTTTTTAAATTACTTAATTTAACTGAAATGGACACTTGTATTTCGGCTACGCAACCTACTATATAGAGTTAAGCCTACTACGTACTGCAGGCATGAGTGCGCAAATACAAGTGCACTCTAGCACTTTACTTTACTAGTAGTACTCTATTACCACATTCCCTTGTTCCAATGGCACTGTTATCCCATTGTCGAACTGACAACTTCCAGACTTAATAGTGTTACTAGGAATTGAGAAATACCATTTATACTTTTTGGTCCAAACCCGGTACCTTAGGATCTGTGGTTAAACATACTTACTATTTAAAGGACGAACAGTCAAAAAGTATATTACCTAATAAGATAGTAAAAAGGTATTGATCTCGCAAGTTCCATACTTTAAGAAGCTAAAATCTTTCATTATTTCTTTCTCGTCTTCTTTTCCTTCCATTTAACAGAGACAGCGTGTGTTGTCGCATCTACAACGATCATGCGGAACAGTTGTACGCCGGCCAAGACACACTGATCTCGGAACACATCGCAACTTTCAAATTGGACCTGCAAAGTTTTACATGTTGTTCGTGTAGCACTTTTAGTGCGCTATTTGGAGAGGGCGACCACGATTCATGGCTGTTCTGGGAATGTATACAAATAGCTGCCCTTTCTGTTTACTGCTGAACACATTTTTTTCTTTTATTGCACAAATAAACGAGCAGCGGAAGCTACGTCACTTAAGACTCCTAGAATCATCCACAGGATATACATTGCCCGCTTTCTCCCCAACCTCCCCAATTGGGCCACTTTGTAAATATCACGACGCGAAAAACGCAACAGCATAGCTATCTAAAATTTTCACTCGGTAGCTAAGAACCCTAGGTGGGTTCATCATTGATCCAAACTCTAAAACCCTTATTTTATACTCCAGAAGGCTGTCCGTGGTGATGATGATCGTCCATTACGCGTACAAAGTTACAGATTGCATGGTTAACAACAGTGTTAATAACGTTATTTAAAACGTACACAAACCAGCGGGGAACATTATGCAAAATGGAATTGAATCGAATATATATTCGTTTGAGCTCACAATGAACATTAAATATAATGTTGCCAGATTGAAAAATATATTCTTTTTTAATCTCCATTTCAGCGCGCGGTGGAAACTTTTAACTGAATTGTGTTTTATATTTGTGACCAACTTCACTAACGACTATTCGGAAAATGATACTTTTTGAAAAGGTAAAAAAGGTGTTTGGGAATATTAGGAATTAGGATCTATGCACAATCTTTCTAAGTACTCTTTTTACCAATTTAGAAGGTACTGGCTGTGCTCCGCGGTTCACCTGCGTAATGCGCTCTCTCAAGAGATGTTTTCGTAATAAATTCACTAGTTTTTGTATGAAAAAGTAATGTACTTTCTCATAATATAAGAAATCATCCAGTGTTTCATGTAGGCCCATATCCACTGCTAAGCTACCCTGTAAGGGTTCTAGCCTGAAAATGTGTAGCAGCAATAGTTTATTTACATTATTTCTACAAATAATAAAATGTACCAAGAAAATATCCAATAAATAGTCTGTATCCGGAAGAGATCGGGTCCCGACCTTCAGCCTGTCGCGCCATCTATCCCGTGTCCGTGACGTAAATCTTATCCCTTAACCCTTCGATTTAATTGACAATGCCCCGGAGATACGCGGCTACACCCGCCGCGATTTGAGATAAGGCAGCCTCGGTGTTTGTTCATACACCTATATTTAGATACAAACTGATGTGTATAAACTTAACCACTTCAAATTATGTTATCTTTCAAGTTAAATCTTTTAAACTTGTTTACTTATTCTGTCTAAAAGTCATCAGTCAGTATTGTAATATTCTTCATTTTCATTCTTTAATTTATTACCTTTGTAGCCATATTATAAAAGGTAGTGCCATGCTACAATTCAGACATATTGGGTCGGCTACTCTTGTTAACATTATAAAGACACATATGCATACACAAAAACGCAAAAATCGTTTTTGTGACTCTAATGGACTCTTTAGGGAAACGAGAAGGAGGGAAACATAACACTTATGTGGGTGTCTCTGGGCGTCGATAGTCACTAAAAGACCCCGTTCGTTGGCGTCCTTGTAATTAAGAACGACACCACAGTTGACATGAACGCAGTCCTGTAAAACACAAACTCGTGGCGAGCCCACAATTACGTCCAGAACTAAACGTGCTATTTCCGAGTCGGCTTTGAATTCGTACGACCTACTTGAAGACGCTGTGCGGGCGCTGCGATCATTACTGTGCGGTCTGACGACACAAAACCCTTTACGTTCCTGCGCGCCTGGTACACGCGTAAACTTGCCTTGTTATACTGTCTTACGGTTACTGTTTGCGGTTTTATTTGTACCGAATATTATGTGAATTTGGCTCGCTCCCACCGCTGTTACTGTGTCGCTAGAATCAGCAGCAGCTTCCATCATCAATGCCGCCTGAACTGAGCTTGCTGAAGTACGAAGGATACATGAAAACTGCCTTGAGACCCGCTATTATTTTAATCAGAAGAAAATAGGAATAGGAAGTGATTAAAATTTATGGTTAATCGTGTTTAGCAGTAAAATTATAGTTATAAACAGTAACATTTTTTAGTAAAGCCTTGGTTGGCAAAATAAAAAATTGATTACATATCGTACCTTAATGAGAAGGTAGAGTTCATCTTGCGAGTGGTCACGCGCTTGTGATGATGAGCGATATAAAGACAGTTTCCGTGGTGATTTATAGCTGCGGCGATAACACGGGGTCTGCTTATAAAACTTCCTAAATGGAAGTCTAGATTTATATCCGCCAATAAAATGGTATTTTAATAGCTATCAATATAACGTTATATCGTAGGTTATATCGCCGTATCATTTTACAATATACAGGCGCCGTTATCATCATCCGCCTGCGCCATTCTGGAACAGATTTCTTTTACTTCGCTCAACGTAGTGGACTCCATGCTTCTACCAAAAAACCTAGAGTACTGTCATTTTAAGATCAGACCCCAGTGACTTAAAGCAGACGGTTCATAAGTGTAGGGAAACTCACTGCATTTAATAATATTTATTTTGATAAAAATGTATAACTAAAAGTAAATGTGTTGGGTAACATTTAAATATCAAATTCTTTTAGAGACTTTCAGTTCAAGTAATTCTACAAATTCTGCAATTACATATATCACGAAGACTGGTCAATGTATTATATTATGCAAACATTTTTGAAACTTGATGCTGGTGACATTTAGACACAAAATTTATATTTATATCTGCATGTATCGAATAATTTCAATATAGACGAGGACCCAGACATTTTCTAATACAAAAAAACCCCGTAGCCAACAGAAGTCTCAGGCAACAGCGAGTATAAAACATTATTGTCTCTTCTAAAAGCGTGGTCACATTAGCATGAGCTTAACAACCGTCATTAAGATATACGGCGACACACACATTGTACGTCGCCGGAGGTCACGCTATGCTGGTACATAAATTACGTTATATTTTTAATTTTGGCCTCGCTTGATATACTGACGCTTGCGCGCGTAAATTTCCAAATGGAATCTATGTTTATTTGACGTAAGTATGCACGCCCACCTGAGCCGTGGGCGGCGCCGTGTCGTGTATGTTGTGGAGCTCGCCGCCTCGTGGCGTATGGGTTGGCATCAAGTCGTTAGGTCCTGGGTTCGAATCCTGGGTCGGAACAAACGGTTCGATGTCAGCAAGTTCTACCTCAGAAACTTGTGCCCTAAATATGTTACGCGCAGTTGGCTAGTCGCTGTAGAGATCGGCTGTAGCCGAAAGTCGGCTAGGAGGACATTGACATGGGACAGCACTCCATAGAGCCTGAAATAGTTGTATTGCAAATCCACACGGCAATATACTTGGCGAGCATAAATTCCGAAGAGCTCTTAAAAATTTAAATACACAGGAGTTACTCGCCGTGAGTGGGGAACAAAAAACACAATCGCACTGTTCCGACGGCCCGCCATTACTTCCACGGAGCTTTTAAATTAATTAAACATCTAAACGCTTTAAGCTCGAAACAAAGCTTAAAGCGATATCTTTGAGATCTGTTTTTTTTTACAAAAGACCTTGGAGTCACCTGTTAAGTAGTAGGCGTGTTTTTTATGGTATAAGCGGACAAACGAGCAGTCAGAGACATTTTCATGACTACCAACGCCCATAAACAGAGCATAGAGTCTATACAGATTACTGCCTTTCTTACTCCTCCCACCTCCATGGGCCACCGGCTACTTAGGTACCGCACGAAACGCGACAGCACAACTGTCACTACGCCGGTCTCGTGTAATTATATTATATAAAGACTTGTTTTTCTTCACTCAATTCCTCATTTGATTTAAATTTTGAGGGTGAGAGCGGTGCGACAGAGACATATTTCACTTCACTATACTGGCCAGAAATTACGGCTACGTTGTCGGGTATTGTACGGTATGTGGTACCTATGGTGGTGGTGTCTATATATGAGCTGTGGCCTATTAAAGAAAGTAAGAAAGAGAGAAAGAAACATTTGTTTGGACAACACAAAAATTACAACAAAGTAGTACAGCAAGGTATATAGTGCCTTAAGGCTGCGCCAAATTGGTTAGGTTCGGCCTAAGCTACGTAGCGATGCGTGGTATCTAACACGGGTTTTCAACCTCACCAATAGGGTAACCTCAGGTTTGTTGGCAGGCGAATAAACTAGCTATCGGTCTTTTGACCCATTATGTAAAAATGGTAAGTGTGTCTGTGTGATTATATTATTTGTCTAAATAGAAAAAGATAATAAGGTATTTATCTTATGGGTATACTACCCATAATATGAAATACTCCCCATAAACCACATATTCCGCCGGCTCTTGACTGCAGCGCCGTCTTCCATTAAACTGGTCAGTAAAACGCTCTTCTCGAGTAATGACACTCGAGCTGCAAATAAACGAGACCTTATGTGCTCCAGACGTCGTTTATTAAGAGCCGCTGTTGCAGCATTGCAGTCTGGATGGAGCCGGCGCGACCGAGAGAGTACTGAAGTATACGGCTTACAATATTAGCCCTGCTGTCGCATTTCATACAGTTTGTAAAAAATATATGAATGTAGCATTCAGGAAGGTTCACAGGTCACTGATACACTGCCGACTAACTAGTCGGCACTTAACTGCCACATAAATACTTAATATTAATTACTAGAAGTACGGAACTTTTAAAACCTTATTTTTTTAGTTTATTTTCCACTTAGTTACCTAATAAGCAAACCGAGATATTTAGAGTAATTTGTTAAACTGACCCTTGGTATATTTTAATGGATATCTATATCAGTACTTACTAATACGTGATCTGAGTGCACGTTCGTTTTCTGCAAAGAAAAGAATATAATATAATTTCGAAGTAAATAAGTATTATCGATCCGTAGCATCTGGAAAATCTTGAAAATGTCTAAAATGAAGTGGAGTCGAAACGGCGAAGTGAATAACTTTATTTTATCAGCTCGATCGATCAACTTCAACGGAATATCCAACTTGTTCGTGTTGTAATATACATATTTAAACAAACTATTCTCTTACGTACCTACTATTTTTTGCGGGGAAATGCTTGTATTGGTCTCGGAAATGGATTTATTTAAATTTTACGTAACAGAAAGCAATGTAGGTTGCGGTTGATAGTCAAGTAAAAATCTAAAAGACCAGTATTATCAAAGGAAATCTACTTTAAAAAGTCTATAGTTAGGCATGGTAACACATCTGCAGAGCCTCTATACGGAGTTCATGGACGTTTGTTTGTAGTCGCCATAAAATCCCAGACTGCTCGTCTGCCCTATATTATAAAATACATCAAATTACTGCTGAGACTTTTACCCAATCTTTAAATTACCATTGCCACAGACAAACCGCGAACAGTTCGACTATAAATAAGACAATTGCTTTTAAAAGTATTGTTTACAGAGTGTACATTAAGTGCCTTTCACACGAGAGGTTAAATTACAGAACCCATGACCGCTCTCCACCATATAAAGAAAATTTTAAGTGTTCGCGGATAAAGTGGAAAACTTAAGTGTTGCAATAAATCTCGGGGAAAAACACTGGCTCCGCATTTTCCTTAATGTGATGCTGCTACACCGACTTTAGAGGAAAAATTAAAAATTATTTCTGGGTGGATTTTTTAATATTGTTGCAGCGAAACTGTGTATATACAGGTGCATTAGTAGTTGGTCTGTTGTTAAAAACTTATGTTGTTTTAAAGTATTTATACGTTATTATATACTCGTTTTGCCCGCGGATTCGCTCGCGTTAAATCCCGAGTGATCTAGTTATTCTTTCGGGCTAGCAAGTACTCTATTTATTATTCCAGTTCGTATCTATGTCTTTACTAAATTTCATCCAAATCTGTTCTTAATTTTTGCCTGATAATGTACCTACAACCACTCGCACACTTCCGCTTTTATAATATTTGTAAGGCTGTCATCAAGCAGGAGGAAACGATCTGAAATTACTTCCTTTTTGTCCAGTTATTGAATCTCAAGGCAGTTACGAACTCGTCTCTGGTAGCCGAGCTTTTCGGCCAATGACCTTTAAACTAGTAGTATCTCTCATTTTATGAAATTTCGCATACATTTGTTATTTTCTTTACTTTGAAATATGTCATAAGCTGTATTTTATTTATATTAATAAAAGTTATAAGCTAGCAACAGCCACAGCATCCGTGGCCCGCTCCGCTAGTATTATGTAGATTCTCTCTTTTTTCTTCTCACATTTTTCATAAACCTCGCCTTAAATTGTTTCTTAAAGAATAAACTCCAACTGAAACATGTTACACCTCAAAGTTCAAACCGCGGTCTCAAATTTCTCTCCCGAAATGCTGTTTTAAATAATTTAAATAAAACGTTTAAAACAAATGAAGTGTAAAGTTATAAAGGCCAAAGCAATTGCGAAGTTCGCACACCGTCATGTGTGGCGTGGCGTGGCGTGGCGTGGCGAGGTGTGGCGTGGCGTGGTACATTCGGTATTCCAGTTCGCAACAAGTCCTTTCTCGGAGAACTGGTCCCCGGCGTCCAATTGAAATGCAACGACTTTAATTGAATTCAAGAATTAAAGTCTAGCTTTTATCCTAGTTAGCGCTTGTAGATCTTTTTTTAGAATCCTGCGAGGCAAGTTTGGTTAAATTCTTGAGGGTACCGTTTTTAATTATACGAGATTTTAGGCCGTGAGCTCTTTGTATTTTCTTCAGAATCTCAGGGATTCTGAAGGAAACACTTGAACAAGTTTCGAGTCTCAATGTTTCAAAAGAAGTATGAAAAGAAAATTCGTTTAAACAAACAAAATTATCTAATTATTTCTAGATTCGTACAAGGCGTACGGCCACAGGTATTACAAGTTGTTCAAGCTGTGTGAATTACATGCACACACCATTTTAAATTTCATTAATGTCCTAGAACTTCGCAATAACTTCCACTCAAGGTTATTAAATAATTATATGATGGTTATTCGTCATACACAACACACATTGTTTAGAATTTGTTTTACGAGAATTTCGTAAGTTTGGAGTAGAATTATTAAATTCGGTCAGCATTTTTATTAAATAACAAGTGTTTGGATTTAAAATAATACGGTCTCAGTTTTGGCATTTAAACTACGTTTTATAAATCATTTTGGCAAATCGCTTAGATAATTTTTTTTGTAGTATAAGGCGGCAACTGGAACTTAACTGAATTTTGTTGACTACCACAGCTGAGGCATTCGCATTACTACTACAACTGCCACCAGAAACTAACTACAACGAACTATCATCATGGTGACATCATGTAACCGAAAGGTCTCTTTACATCCACCCAAAAGCACAATCTGGTAACGATGTTAATGTAACTGTTCATTTATAACGACATAGGTACTTGTATAATAGTTAAAACATCTGGAATGTTCTCCAAATTTCTTTGTCTCTCTACCGGAGAGTCCTTATCCTGGAGAATCCCATTCGGAATGTTTTCCAGACCCTTTTTAAAAGTAATTGAATTTAAGTTTATGGAGCCTTATCGATCGCCGAGCACAATTTATGATAATGAAACAGTCTAAATAGATCCTTAACTGTGAGATAGAATGCGAACGAGCAGTTAGATAAACTCGCATATACATGTAAGACGTATTTTTATGGATATAGAGGTATTGATAGTGCTTAAGTGTAGTGTTTAATTGTTTATACAGTCACTCTATAATACAAAACGTTTTAGCCTCATATTATTGTGTCCTAACACTAATACAACTAGTTCCGCCCGGCGGCTTCACCTGCGTAAGTTTCGACTGTGGATATTACAGCTAGACTACTTTACGAACAATTCTCACACTTGAAGAATATATACAGATCAGTCGATCCGTTTCCGAGATGGAAATATTTCACATATCTTTAAGGAGTTGACTACAAATACACAGGTAATAATATAACACATACACAAACATCCATAATCTGGGCGGGGTTTGAACCCGCGACACGTGCTAACGTCACCTCCAAGTTCGGGCAAGTAGCGTTGGCTCAAAAAACAGGGCACAATAACGCGTATGGTGACGAGACGTTTAGAGAAATGTGAGCAAAACCTCTACAATATCAGCATCATATTAAACCTATTTCCTATACACAAAGATAAGTTTAATAAGGCATAGCCATGGCTGATGGCTCCCCATATCACAATGGGAAATTGAATACCGCGTCGTTACACGAAATTGTCCTTAATTTGGTGATATGACGTAAATCCTCTTTAATTTGGAAATCGCTTCGACGAGGGCCCGAAGGGACATCATTAAGTGTAAGTGGTGTATCGTTACACATTTATTTTAAATTAATTTTTTCGTTTGTTGATCTTTTGTGTTTTACGTTCCGTGCCCGTTTTATGGGTATGTGAAAAGAGCACTAGACACACAAGAACAAACAGTTGTCAGTCTGTCTGTACGTATGTCAAGGAAACCTACAAGAAATTAGATAATACAATGCACATAAAGTACAAAATCAAAAACATCTCTCTCTTAATTCTAACTCTTAATTAATTCATAGAAAAAAAACCATAATACATATACATATTATATTTGTAGTGATGTCATAGATGTCAAACTTGAATGATGATTACTGACGCCTAGTAACATCTGAACCCTGAGGCAAACGAGCAGTTGGGGACATTTTCATGACTGACATGCACATAAACATCCACACATAGGTTACGCAGGTGCGTTGCCCTCCCTCCTCCCTCTTCCGGGACGCCGGGAACTAACACATCGCACGAAACGCGACAGGATGTTCTTATATAGGTACCACCACCTAGATCATATTTATCTGTAGCTAAGGTGTGCATACTCCTTAAAGCCTAACATATGATGCTGATGCTGTGTCCAGAATCTCACCGCGCTCGCTAGTGCCGGCTAATAACGTCGGGCGGTTACGTCTCCCCCGGGCCCACCGGCTCCCGCGTTTCCTTAATCGAGAAGCGATTGTATTTATTGCTGAGGAATAAATACAGCTGTATATATGTAGGTCGGCTGCCGGCTGGAGTAATGGTTACATTGCGTCAGTGGACGCGGGTTCCAATTGAAACATGTTTGTTACACTTAAAATAAAGTTGAACATATTTACATTTCTGTCGAATTTGGCGACACAGGAGTAGCAGTGGTGGGAACGAGTGGTGGGCCAAAGCCCGTAATTTATATCTACATTTTTATGGAATAAACCTGTGGGTAGGCTGTAGGACAAGCCCATACGGTAGCACAGGACTCTCTAACATGGTGTGATAGCTCCACAGATTACAACAAATTGTATATATTATATGTACCTTTTTATGAGTAATCCTCATGGACACCTAACCGCCGGGGTATCAGCTGGGTTATGCCGGAGTCTTACAGGTTAAATAAAAAATACAAAATTAACTTGGGTAAAACTGAAGGCGAAACTAGTGCCATCGTCTCGTCGAGGAGCCCCATGAGAGGAGAATGCCATCCAAAAAATACAACACACAGTCGTGAGACCCTCTAGTCTCGTCGTGTGCCCACAGTCGTTAAAAACATAATTAATATTTGGAAATTTATGTCAACATTTAAAATCCGTTTTATAGTTTAAGCTACCGATAAAAATGTATACACATAAATATGAACGATCATATAAATGGATACGCGGGGACCGGGAACAAGTTAAACAAACATTTTATTAGGATTATTAAGGGCATTACGCCNNNNGTCCTACCTCTGTCCCCCCCGTGTCACCCACCCAAGTTAACGGCATACTGTTTTATAGCCTCCGTGCATTAAAACCCTTGTTCGACGTGACAACGGGAATCGGATCGAATGGCTTATTATGATTTTATGTCTATTTAACCGACTTTGATAAATGTTTATGTGTGTTTGTGTGGTAAACATTGTGGCCAACGACATAAGTGTATGTTACGTCTATAGTTGACAATGACAAAGCAAAGCTTACCTCTTAATAAATTGGTTTTCTCTTGTAACGCTACATACATCAAAGTCGCTGACGATTTCAAACGGTTAAAAGGTCCTTATACAATCTATAATCGTTAGACACGACCTTTAGTAGTCATCTCGATGAAATGGCATGACAACTCTGAAATAAAATATCTCAATCTGAAGATAAAATATATACGTTTATGTTAGGGAAAAAGTATTTTACATGTTATTTCAGACTCTAGATGTCTAAGCAAATTTTTAAAGGAAATCATTGACTATATTTTTGTGTGAAACACACACAAACTCCGCTTCCATATTAATAAGCTATTGATAGGATTTACTACAAATATATTAAACGAATACACACAATAAATGATGTGTATTTTATGATATAAATAATAACGTATTAGTGGTTTGAGGATAGCCATTAAGGTCCGTATCCTATTAATTAATAGTCATTATAATATGAAACTAACGATACATAATTAATGAGTAAGACGTAATATGATACACAAAGGAGCTGGCTCCTGATCTATTATCAATATTTACGTCTTTGTATCTAACTCTTTGTATATAAATGAGATATTTGTGTGTTTGGAGGAAAACTTCTCGAAGGAGTTTCCCAATATCTGTGGTTTACCCGAAGAGGAGGCCACAAACTCGAATAGGGAATATGCATGTATTTTTTTTATATTTTTAAATGATAATTTACATAATTACATTAATGTAAAAAAAATATCAGCGCTGAAAAAACAATATTAAGTTCAAAAAAAATGTTTCAAATTAGTAGGCCGATAACAGCTTTTTAAACGATCGCCACTTTGCCGCGCTGACATGACGTCACGCATCATAACAACCACCAATGGCAATGCTCCACTGCTCGTGAACAATGATGTTATTTATGAACGTTGACGTCACAATTCGTTCCCACCAATGGCGTGCGTTTCACCTAATTCAATCTTCCCGCATAATTTTTGCACTTTTCAATAATTATTTTCTGATTGAAAACAAAATTATACAAAAAAATATTAATACGTACGCACATCTACAGGAAAAGACTTTACATATAAAAAAAATTATCATTATTTGAATCATACGCATATTCCCTATTGGGTCATCGGTTTAAAACCGGCGCGCGGTGGCCGCGCTTCGATACTTCCTAGCGTTTATTACTGGAGGCTTTACAAAGGTTTGTGGTTGGACTTTTTTTGAGAGGGCAAATATTGCTCGTTTGACCCATGTGAAATAAAACTACTATCCAATCGATACTTCCTTATTATATGATGCTGTCTACCGTACATACCGATGCGTAGGGACTGGCTGTCCTGGTGCCTACACATACATTTCTCCTGTACAGAACCGCTGCCGCGGGCCACTGACACACACACATAGTCCCTACAAACACATATCTTTATAGTGTATGCGATGAGACAAAGGATCAACATAACAGGCCCCATTTCCGACCATAAACAACCACACATACAAGTAATATGATATTGTGATATTGGCAAGTAACGAGCCGGTGTAAAATGTAAATGGCAGGTGCTGACTGCAGAGGTGTGAGGTGACCCACTTCTGGCGCAGGTGTCGTTAGAGCCTGCCAGCGTGTGTTTAAGGGGTACTTATGTAAAACTAGGGAAATTACCGACAATTACACGGGTATTTAGTTTAACATTATATAGCAGCTCTAAATACCGGGACCTAAATACATATTTTTTTTAAGTAAAAGGGGGCAAGCGAGCAGAGCGTTGCCTTCCACCTCTCTCGTACATGGGCCATGTAACTACATAAATGAGATAATCAAATATATAAAGCAAAGTCTAGTTGTTAGATCGGGTTCCAAAAGTGTCACCCGCTCGCGTTTCTTGCGGTAAGTAAATCCGCGTGGTCTAATGGTCGGATACAGGACGGAAACGCACCTGTTTCCATCTAATCCGCTCTTTGCATTTACAAAATGCACTGTGAATCGTTGCCATGGTCTGTTTGGACTAATGGATCTTTTTTGTGTTGTGGGGTAGAAGAGAGAGCTTAGTAGAATTCATTATTAGGTACCTACCTAGCTAGGTTTACCCTACACTAGAAATAATGTTTGTGGCAGGTAGCTTATTCTTATATGAAATGCCTAAGATAGTGCCTTGCTGAAATGAATAGCACTTCATTAAACCTAGTATCAGCTAAAATTGCAGATGCGATAAGACTAGAAGTAAAGCTCGCTCACCTGTGCCCTGAAGTGACAGCTATGCTGGCGGAGGAGGGCGGGGGAGGACTACATAATTCGGATGTTTATGGGCGTCATTGGTAATCAAAGGTCCGACTGCTCGTTTGCGCCCTTGCACTAACAGGTGATGATAATGACAATTACACACGAGCATTCCTTATCTGTAACAAAAGGGAGTGCAGATATTGTGTACACAGGGAACGGCGTTTAGTGAACGTGTAGTTAAAATTTAATTAGTAAGCCGAGAGCCGCGCCATTCTCACTCTTATTATATCTAATGAGGGCACATTTTCGCGCATTAGCGCTAAAAGCGCGTCGAGGAATTAGTTGGTAAACTGCGGGCATAAATACGGTTTAGTTCTGGAGCCAGCCGCCAGGTGGTGTCAGCGATTTTGTTGGTTTTGTGCGAGTTACATTGATTCCAAGTCGATTTGAACGAAACCCGATTGGAAATAGGAAGTTTATCGAATGATAAATAATGTAAAAGGGCTCACAATAGACCCCCTCAAGAGTACGTAGACATCTTCATGGCGTGGTACAAATTGATTCGGGCTAAGATCGACTCTTATCTCATGAAAGCATGTGGGATCCACTTTTAACTTCTTGAAATTTTAAGGAAAACAGTAAAATGTTGCTCGTGCTTGCGTTTTTTATTGGCCGCGATCGACTCTACCACGAGCTGTGATCGACTGGTCGATCGCTATCTACCGGTGGGCCACCCATTGTATTAGCCATCACTTTCGTATGAGCTTAATACGCTGGGTTAATGCAACTACCATGTTACTTTATATCTTGACATATCAACGAAGGCTTAATAACTCCGTTTAGTATGCGATCCGATTTAGAGGTCCAGAAAAAATAATCTTTTTTAAAGCCCGCGATGTCTCTGCAAGACTGGTTTGCGGATGTCTATGGGTGGCAGTAGTCACTAGCCAGTCCTTGTATTTTGCAATATAAAAACTTTTAAATATCCCCGCTCCACCGGCGGTNNNNTGCTCTGTATTTCTTCTTGAAGAAACTTCTCGTAAGATGAATTGATCTGTGTGATGAACGATGGAACTTAGCTGCCACTGAATAACAATGAATCTTCAGAGCAGGGTTTACTGATGTTGAGGGAGAGATTTATATAATATATAAAAAGATTTTCTTAAATTTGATTTCGATTGTGAATGAAAGTAATAACATATTTACTTTTTATTTGAAATGTAAAAGAACATACAGAAGTTATATAGTTATATAAAATGTGTAACACTAGGTACTGTATTGGACTGTTATACCAGTGTTGAGGGATCGGCGTTCTTGGTGTTCATAACAACGAGCCAGGGACAAAATCACGGACGAAGATGATATTGCATTGCACATTAAAAAGTAATAGTAATTTGTCTAAGTACCGACGTGAACAAGAGTCGTTAAACTAGACTAGCCCTGCCCCCGGCGTTACACGCCTCGCTCGTGACTCGCTGGACGTAATTGATATTTATTACCCTTAAATATATTAACCGGTTCGCCTATTACGCGCGTAAAAGCGGTTATTACGCTTAAACCCCGGACTGGTTTCTATTTAAACTCAGGGATAATTATTTCATCAGAATACCCTTGTACTCTCTTCTGTTGAGGCCTTCGAGAAAGATTATTTTCATTTCGAAAATAAAGCGTTGCTTTTATATTTCAAAACATCCAAGTGGTATGTAGGCAAGTAGCCAATGATCGCAGTGTCTAGAAAGACACACGGGTCTGGCATAGTAATTATGACATTTTGTAGTCCGGAGTATCGTTAGACCTCTAACTATGGTCTATCCGTCATACTCTTTTCAAACTATAGACCTCAGTCTAAGTAACTTATTTTCTAAAGGTCTAAATATGTGTACGAGAAGAACGGACCTTTTTATGTTTTAGATTTTAAAATCTTTTAGACGAGTATTGAGCTACCAAAACTAAGCTTATACAGCATGATGACAAACAAGTGTGTTAAGGCCTACGTAAAACCAGCACGTCTACATGTACGTTTCCCTGCAACAGCCTATATACTAGACGTTTTAAGTCGGAAACGTGCCAAAATATATGTTACAGAGAAATAGAGCGGTATAAGGTGCACGGCGTACACACGCGCGGCGTGCGATAGTTCCTAAAGAAACGTGCGAGTATGTAATAGGATTTGCTGGAGCCCATTATACGAGATCATGATTTTATGGCTGGAGCTGTGACTGGCGAGGCTTTGGAAATATGCTGTGTGTGCTGTTATGGGGATTTTTTATGTTTTCGCCGGCTTTTATCTGTACATTTTTTATAGTATAGGTGGGCAAAGGAGAGTATCGACTTCCACCCCACACACAACACCACACCATGTAGCTGTCAATACACGGTGGTGTGCGCCAGGTACCTCTCCAGTCTTATCGGCCTGGGTCGGAAGCAATGAAGCAACGGGAACTAAATATGCATTGGTTACATATCAATAAGTATTTTGTTGATTGGTCTACTGTTCTATGCCATTCTCTAACGGTAGCTCTACGTCAACGTCTGTAATAGATCAAATGCTTCATATAATATTTATATATCGCATAAATATAAAATGTACATATCGCCCAAACGTCTCAGAGCGTCTCGGAATTCCTGTGACATTTCCTGCACCTCAATTTATGATGCAGGAGTACGGCTTGTTCCAAAATGCAACCGAATAAAAGGTGTGGCGGGAAAAATTGAGAGTTGTGACGTACAATTCAATATGGCGACCGGTGTCTATAGTTCACCAATAAATGTTATTGAGAGTTTGAAGTGTAATATTTTTTGTATTTTTTTTTTAATATATTATAAGAGGGCAAACGAGCAGTCGGAGGCATTTTAATGACTACCGATGCCCATAAACAGTCGCACAGCTATACCTACAGATGCGTTGCCCTTTATTTTCCACTCTCCTACCTGGGCCACCGGCTACTTACTTTGCACTTCACACCGGTGTTGTGTAAGCGAGAGGTACTTTCCCTGTCGTGACGGCCGACCACACGCATGCATGCAGCGTGGGACTGCCTCTTACTAATATGTATGTTGACTATGTATGCTTCGTCTCGGAAACTATTTCGGCTTTTTAGAGTTCAGTCAGCAAATGAGAGGTGAACGACCCCATGAAGATAAAGTTTCATCAAAATGGCAAAAATGCGATCCCCCGAGGCATCTGGAGTTAGTCATTGTGTCATGGCGCCCAATCCAAATCATTTATTGTTTGAATACACCGTTACTTTTAATCCACGACCCGAACGCCGGAGTAACGGAAAGTTAGTCACGTTTTTATCTCATTAATGCCTCCAACTATTTATCTCGTGTCGCCCGACCATTAATATCCGTCGGCTGCGCTCGTCAGCCGCCCGGATTACTTCGGCCGCCCTGACACTAGCTTGATATCTTTCTTTTTCTCTTAAGTATCTGCCAACAAATGTGTTCGTCATTTGAATTTCGAATGTTTTGTGCGCATCGTGCGTCTATCTAAGAGAGAGACAGCTTCCACAGAATATGGACTTACCTGGAACAAGTGTGACCAAGTTAGTGCCAATCAATGTTTAATACTAAAATGTGCCTTATGTAAGACAAGTTAACTTTGGCCGCCAACCATCGATCGAATTGTTGAATAAAATATTACCGCTTAAAAATAATTGAAGATGGAATTGACATTTCGGTAACGTACCTATTTTTAAACGACTTGTGTTTTAGAAGAGAGATATTGTTTTAGTGTTACATAGGCCTTAGTTTTTTTGGATTCAGGGGGTGAGGGTCGAGGTCATTCTAATCAAATCTCACCCAGGAGGAGAGGAGTGTTAAAACGATCTCAAAAGCTTCAAATCACTAATTACAGCCTGATGGCCACAGCTGTATTATCGTAAGAAATTTTCATAATTAGAAAGACTATCAGATATTTCATACAGAAAAAAGGATATAACACATAATAAGTGTGTAAATATATAATACTAATTAATAATAATACCAAATAACTAAGTTGGAAGTTAATTTCAATAATATTTTCATGATAAAACAATTGTTAGTGTATACCAAAGCGATCCAGTCGATGTCAACCGCTAAAATGAACAACAAAGCATAGCGCTTAAAAGAAACAGTTGGCCAAAATTTGGCTAGTATTTAACATGGGCGCAAAAAAATCAACATCCGGCAAGTTCGCGCCGAAACCGCACGCAGTTGGAAATGCAGTCAAAGACTCAGGCCAAACATCCGAGGCACAAACATGTAAACACTTCTGAACGAGCCGCTATGCTTTTGCCTGGAGGCGAGTGAAAAAAAAACAAGGCTTCCCATCAAACCTTTTTTACGCTCGGAACAGGACCGTCCAGAATGGGGAGCGTTCGAAATATAAACACGGATAAAAATTGTCGCTAGCCAACAGCCAATCATATAATTGGCGGGTAACAGGTGGCGGCCATTTTGAAGAAAAAAAAAGCTAATGCCCCGTTTTTATTGAAATTAAAAACGTATTAGAGAAAATCGCTCTGCCAACCGCATTCGTGCAGTATTCATTTTGTTTTAACGGGAAACATGTTGTTTGCACACCAGTATGTCTTTTTGTAAAGTGCTTTTTACATGCAACAATCCCTTGATACGTGTGTTTAAATCGTACTTTAATGAGTCATCTTTTGTCATTTCGTATTTTTAAATTAATTTCAAATAATGATACCTTTAGCCAGAAATATCGCAATTGATAAAAGTGTAAAAACAATTTCTACTCTTGTATTCTAGATTTAAAGAGCTCCAAATTCATGATTTCTTGTGTGTGTCCTGCAGACCCAAATATCATAACAGAAGCAGTCGTAAACATTTATTTATTTTTGAAATGAAAACTTCTTTACCGTTAACAAACATGTCAATCACAGCAAATTGGAGCTACATGTAGCGTTTCATGGTAGGTTTAACTTTTCAATTTTATGTGAGCCTGCTTTTGAGTTAATCAATTGTAACGGAAAGTGGTTTTTAACCAGAATATTATTGAGATAAAAAGTAAGAAAGTAACTAATGGTTTTCGTTGCTTATTTGACAAAATAATTACAGTTAAAAACATTTTTTTTGTATTGTAGCGTATTTTAATGGTCGATAATTTGTTTTACCAGAATCACAATCTACACCTACAAGAACCGGCCAAACAAACTCTGCAGATCTTTAATTACTACTTCTATCGTCTACAGCCACTTATCTCTAGTGTGAACCAGTCCAGCGTGCATCACGTATCCAACTACGCCAAGCGGTCCGCCCCACAGTGCACCAGGCAGTATAGTTTTAATTGGTTCAATTGGGGCGGCCGGAGTGCTCCCCGAAGTGAATTCGGTTATTATTTCCAATCTTTTCAAACCTTGGAGGATTCCGTCTAGACTTAACACTTCACTTGCTTGTTATAGAACGTTTCCATCTGCTCGTAAATGAAGTAATTAAAAATGTTCATTCGTACTTTGGCAACGTTTTAATGGTTTGTTTGTTGTGAGAGATGAGTTCTTTATGTGCTGCCGATAATGATCTTCATTGAAACGTTATCAACATACGTGAGGGCAGAGGCAGCGCCTGAGGCAAACGAGTTGTAAATGCACCCGATAGTAAGTGACATGTCAAGCCCTCGTAAATCTTCATCGTTCGCTATTACATCATCAACTCCTAAGGTAGCCACTCTCTTTATTAAGTCAAATATAACGATACCTTCTTTGATAAAATCCGTCAAACCGTAATAATAAACAGCTGAAGTGGGCCGACACGACCGGGGAGGCACCGCTGACGCGACACCAGCATACAGTGACACCTGTGCTGTCGCGTATCGCGAGGTGCGTGAGCACATCGTGGCGGAAGAGGAAGCGAGCAACGCATCTATATAAACTATAAGCTTTAAGCTGATGTCTATAGGCGTATGTCCACGAGAATGGCTCCGACTGCTCGTTTGCTTGTACACGTACACACACAAACATGCACTCAAAGAACATTACATGCTGCAGTACGGTGAAGTTACTCCACACATTATCGCTAAGCTCAAATCGAAATGACTTAAAAATAACTTGGCCATTAAGTCCCGAACATGTCTCCTATACAACAGCACAACGTACGTACTTAACTCGAGGACGTAACGATGAGAGCTTAAAAGCTGTTTGTAGCGTCACATTAACTCCCTTTTGTGTTCACTACTACTTACTGTTACTATATTATGTTATCTGTCCTAGTATCGATGTTCTTACGTCGTAGAGATTATATTCATAACTTCTTAGGTTTAGTTGTATTGAAAATGGGGATAAATTTTCATTTAATTGTTAGACGTGAAAATTGACGTGAAATTTAGTTTGGAAAATAAAAAATTCTGACTGCTTCAAATGTAAATAGAGGTCAACTATTTACATGCTTCTAAGTCCAGAAAAGAAAATTCCATATGAACGCTATTATTGCATCCCCTTACTGAATTTTTAAATATCCTTTTTTTAGTGCTTATTGAACCCTTGAACCTTATTGTACCAGTTTCTAGCTACATTAGTTTCGGCTACGCGTTGATATATTTGTTAGTCAGTTTTGTTCGTATGATATATAGATTGTACATAGTGGCACTCTAATCTAACGATAGGCCAGTAGATTGTAGATCAGAGCCAGATAGGAAACATAGAAATCTAGATTTATATAAACTAACGCCCAAAAACATTACACTCCTCGCTCTTTCATAAAAAAACAAATACAAACGCACACTATAACTACATCCCGCGACTCCGCGCGAGATGCTCCGATAACCCCGCGCTATAAACTGTCTGGACCGAGAATGTGATCTTCACACCTCTGCATCTTCTAATCTCGGAATGTAACTCCCGCCGTAACTCCCAAACAAAATGGCCGATTCCAAATATTTCAACAATCTACACGTGTCTACGTAATCAATTTACCTTTAGGATACTATTTGGTTGGATAAAGATCAACAAAACGTGATATATCTTTGTGTAAGTGGTAGTGGCATGCTGCAGGCGAATTGGGCATGATCGGGCGGTATTACTTACCCGCTTGATGCCGGCGCTATTTGACAGCTATTATGTCACCTCTAGTGTGGTTTATGATTTTCCGTAGGACCATTGAGAGTATGGCTTTATGACGGCGTCACGCTTGCATGACATCTATGCGAATGTTATGAGAACGCGCGTGGGACCAAAGGGCTCTACTCGTTTGCCCCAATCTTTTATAAAAAATCTTAAACGTGTTTTCGTATAGTTCCAATTATAGCTGTTTCCTTTTTATAATAACGACTTGTAAAAATTGAGCAAATATTAAAATATGTTTGTGCTCCTTTTCAGGTAGCACTCCAACAAATTACAACTAAAGCAGTAAGTTGAAACGGGAACTTTCTGGAAGAATTCGCGACTTGCGAAATTTTGAGGACTCGCCTGTGAAGTGTTCTCGTTCTACGTGATGATACTTGGCTTACAGTCAGAGGCAAACGAGCCTTCAGATCTCACAATGCTGAGTCTACACTGTGTGACTTTACTCTTCTTTCTCTTTTCCATTACACCACTAGCTTATCTTGAACTTTAATCATCATCTTCACAAATGGGGGCTCACTCAAACTGTCTATAGTCCTACGACGTATGTAATATAGTGCATAAATAAGCACAGAGGCAACGCCATTCCGACACAACAACACGACCGGAGAGAAATCTGGCGTCGGACCGACTTTAAGTGCTCTTCGAGACACGGTGGCGTCACACCATCTACTTCCCAAAAAACTACTCTACAATACAAAAATATTTTCACCGTTGTTTTTAATTGATTCTCCTGTGCCAACACATTGTCATTAAAATAATCATTTTTATACTGTTATAGTCGAACATTATTTCATCATCCACTCGACACTATTCTCTATTTGTACAGGAATTTATAAACAAGCAAAGAGTCATATATTAGGAGCCAACGCACTGTAATTACCACACTCCTTACACGCTCTCTCAATAAGCTACAACTCTGTTAAGTTTACGATTATGATATCGTCTCAAGAATAAGTCTATCATTTCTTGCAATATCAGCTACATCTCGTACTCAGCAGCCACACAGGCAAATTCTCGTATCATCATAGCCTTTGTCGGTCCACTCGGAAATAGATCTCTTGCAACGACTGCCCAGGCGACCTCCTCTACACTCAATCTATCTATCCCACAAAATATAGTATATCTATCATACATCTCCACACAATCTACACCAACACAGCGTGTTCGGATATCGCGTGTAGTGTAAGCACTACACTATCGCCTATACTTACTCGATACATAAAGACCGTCCCGCCCACACAACTTCACTACAAGATAGTGCGAGCCAGATAACACGCCACTTCACTCATAATTCAACAGGTTACTAAATAGTAGATGCCTTTAATGTTGTTCGACTGCACCGTTATGTAATAACTTAATA
>LUGF01002453.1:264320-288952 GCA_001625245.1 Calycopis cecrops
TGTAATGTTGTTCGACTGCACCGTTATGTAATTACTTAATATAACGTGTGTTATTATTACAATAGATATGCAACTCGGTATTAAATAACAACATCATCTATATTGGTAACATATTACATAATAATTGTTTTTATTTTTTTAGAATTTTTAAAAGTAATATTTTAAATGAATATTTTTATAGTTTACAGTCGACATTTTAGCTAATTCACAGATGGTCACATATAGAAAGATAAACTAATGTACATGCCTAATATTCCTTCGATTTGCTGATAAGACTGGCGACACCGCCTTCCAGTAGGTGCCTACACAACAACGTATCTTCACGTCAGTAACATAATGCGTTAGCCAGAGAACAAGGTGCCTCATGCCAAGATCAGATCTGTCTTGCTTCCTCCACATTCATTACTCCTACCATCTTCAGACAGTACCTGATCAGTCCCGTTCCTTCCTTCCACATTCGCATTACAACACCAAAACTTGTTTATACAGTTATTACAAAGTCAAACAGACAATATTAGACGATTATATTTAGATTCTTGTAATTTATTTAATACACCAATAAAGTGAACTAATGTAAATAATATTTATTGTTGCCTTATTAGCGGGTTTATTCCGTTGCCGAATACCTTTTATAAATTACTGTCGCCACAAGAGGTATACTAATTAATATTAAACAATTTATTGATAGATGTTTTTATACTATACTTAATTATAAAAATCATCAAATTGAATAGCCTGAGACGTAGCGGGGGGTTCCCCGGCGTAATTAATCACTGGACGAAATCATTGAAATATTCAACAAACCTGGTCTGGTATACAGCGGGTTACCGCATCAGATAACTATCTGAAATATATCAAAACGGACCAAATGTAATTACCATTTTCTACATATTTATGTAAATCAACTTAGTTTGTTAATTAATTCTTATAATACAGTACTACTAATAAATATAAGTTTGTCCTAAAAATAATTTTATTGTACATTGTTAGAACGCGGAGTATAATTTTATTGCGGAATAAATTACACTTGCGAATGTTTGAGGTCGTGTGATTGCTGCGGCGCAGCTGGTTCGGGCCGGCGCGGTGTCGCCGGGGAATAATGTATTGACGTAATAGTAGTAGTAATATAATGTAGTGGCGTGTGAGTCTGGGTTAGTTAAATGGTGGAAACAGGCGCTGCTTTTCAAAAAATATTTATCTACTTAACACTTCGCTTTTTATAGCCTATAAACCTGGCCGGGGGTTCCTGGATAGATTAGTCAAGTTTGCATCAAAATCTCTGTAACTATGTTGACAGAATGTGTTGACAGACTGTTAGATCGTCTTTTCTCATCGATTCTAAGTATCCTCAGTCAACTAGTATCAAACATCCCTACATGTGCAGGTTGTCGTGCCTTTATTTTATGTATTGCCATAGACTTTACAGCTTAACAATTATCATTAGGTATGCTAGTGTAATTCCAATAAATGTAATAATTTGTGCCGAACAAGGCCCGAAACCATTATCTGTTGTCCACTTTATCTGTACTCCGGTATTTACGACAGATCCATATTGTAGGTATTTACTCTTATTTATGACGTGATTATGCTCATTTTATGCCGCACAGCCTCTTAGACGAGGTAACATTACGGGTATTTTACATAAAACTACAATTTATTGTCCTAGGTGTTGTATTTATCTTAATGGTTTTGTTATATATTAACATATTTTAACAATTAACATCCATTTTCGCATCTCCACCGATATCGGATGTCTCGCACTTTTATGGTGACACGTGTCTCTCTGATATACATTGGCGATTTGGACAATTTACATGAAATTAATGGTGCGGTCTAGGCGTGCCGTGTTCCTGGAATGTTGGATTGACATTTATTTGTATGTTTAGTCGAGGATTAACCTGTAATTGATGAGCTATCGGATAACAAATGTAGAGGATATTTAACTATATTGTTCATCGTAAACGCTTCACTTGATAGCGCACGCAAATATCGACTTTATATGTTATTAGGACGGTTCAGTATAGTGTAAGGGCGAATCACCAATTTCATAAGTTTCATATTGTTATAATGGCCTAACTTTTTTATTCGTCGTGCCCCATAGCTGAAAGCCTTTTTTGTGGAAGTTGGGCTTCTCAATACATATAGATGTTACGTATTTCCAGAGTTTCAAGCTCTCCAAATTATAGCTCTCAAAACACTTTGTTTAACATCCTACTCTTACATACTAGATAATGTTAAAAATATATAACAGTTCTTTTATGCATAAACTACTAAAGTGACATTTACAAATATAATTATCTGAAAAAAAAACTACGCCTTGTCCCGAAAATATAATTTCCCTCGTGGTAAATTTTACACGGACAAAACCACCTTATTATTAAAAATGAATTTCTTAAGCATCAACCGCAGATATGACGTGAAAAATATGGCGATGAACTTACAATATCTGCGAAGTGTAGAAATATGATAATGGGCACGTTAAATCACTACTGAGGAGCAGGGAACTGGGAGCAGGGAGATCCAGCACCAAGGTGGGGAAAAAACTGGCGTCCTGTTTGGTGCAGATAAGATGTAAATTACGACATGCTACGTTAAATGAATTTGAAGGCTGCCTTTGAAGGGAATTAATGCCGTCACAGTCGTAGACAAATGGGGGGAGGTTTGGAGATTTTATGAGCTGCCCAAAAGGTGGGTAGTTAGGAAAGTTATCGTTATCACTTAAGTTTTAAAAATATGATTTATATAAGTGCTAGTTTATGTAAAATTATAGGTGTCTCAATTTTTTTAGCTGTATAATAGAATTAACAAAATACAGTTTGAGTGTTTATATTTATAAGTACCTATTTATTACAAACTAAGTACTATAACAAAAGTACTGCCATCAATAGAAGTGGCCACTCAATATTTATTTTTTAGCCAAATGCGTTCAGAAATAGTTGTGTCCTAGAATAACAAATATAAATAGAAACTTGCCATTTATTATTTGAATAGGAAAGTAGACTTTTATATTATTTTCGCGCAACAATAGCATACGTACATGCGAACTTTCGCGTTTATTATTTTAGATTTATGATGTTAGTAGTTTGGCATGTTCAACACCACGCTAAAATTCTTAGATGTTTTTTATGGCCAGGTCTTAAAAACCAAACGGTTAACATTATAGGCCCAGAGAAGCGTGGGTTCATATATTGTTTTCGCGATATTAACACGTAGAATTAACATATGAATCCGATATAACTGATTTACAAGCAACTGTGACACCGTTTTATTACTCGCGAGTTAATTCGCAATACAATGACCTCTTTCATGCAAGCCATCACTCAATACATTTTTATGGCCTAAGGGATCAAGTGTGGATGTAAAATATTTTGGTGACAACATTCATACTCATTCCTCTTTACTTCATTCATTCAAACACTCTAATGCAAGTTATGTAGATGGGTTGCTCGACTTAACACTATTACCCATTGGGCCACTCTATGATCCGCTCGAAAAGCTTTAGCTGCCTTTTTTTTGAAACATGGGCTACTCAATATAAAATATATTAGGTTTGTTATCCAGAGTTTGAAACTTTTAAAAGTGTAGTATGTGTGTGTAGAAATCTTATATTAGTGTATTTTTTTTTCGCAATCCTATTTTTAATATAACTATTAATCTATAGGTAAATTATATACTGCATGCTTATAATATTACTCGGTATTAGAAAAAATTGTATGATCATATTTATATTGTTTTTGATTTTGTGCGAATCTATTATATCAGCATATAATAGATTCGCAATACGTCTTCTACTTTCTTTATGCATTACTTACCTATTATTTGAAAAATAGATTATAACAACATAACGTAATAGCTAAGTTTATTTTTTCCCGTAAACTATTATGTATAACAATTATAAACATGGTACTTGTTGTATGTGACAGACGGTTATTAATATGACGTACAAGGATCTCTGTATACGCCGTCACTGAACACGTTCATTCATTAATATTTAGGTATATCCGCTGATAAAGGACAGACGCAGACAAGACCTAGGCCATTGTTCGCTTATCTGCTAAGCGCAGTGCGCGATGCCCTAATGTGGGACAAAATAGCCATATTGTCAGCGTGGATGAGATAATTTTATGGGCAACCAGGAAAAGCGGTCTTTGTGAGCTGCGCTGCGACTGCTGTCATTACTTATAAATAAATATTACGTTCGTTAGCGCGGACAATGTCGCATTGTGTCGGGATCGACGGCTCGTCGGGGACATATCTCAGTCTCCTGATGAGATACCGTGTTGGAGCGAGACAGCCTGAACATGAAGCTGCTGCTGTGGCATGGCAGCCTGGTAGGTCGTCGTCTCAGTAGGTAAAAGAAATGTAGAAATGCAGCCTGCATGAAATTTAACAACTGTTTATTTATATGACGTTTGTTAGCTGGAATTGACGGTTTGAACTAGCTTGAAGATGGGTTGTAGTTTGTTAGATAGACTTTGCAAGAGTGAATCTCCATCAAACCGGGGAAGTACCACTCTCTCCTAGTTGTAACGACGACTGCCGCGTTTCATGTTGCGCGAGTCTCAATGAAGCAGACAGTACGAATAATCCTATTGGGGTGTCGTATTTATTTATAAAACATACAAAAAAAGATGTTTCCAGAAATATCACGAGTCACAGTCCGATTGATATAAAAATACCCGCAAATCGATATTTTTAAAATATTCAAAGCAAATATCACGTGTTTGTATCTTTCGTGTCGATGTGTGTGTGTGTGTGTATAACAAGCTACGTTGTCGTATGTGGTTGTGCGAGATACTTGGAGAATTACAGGCAGGCGCGGGCTGAGTAAATACGTAACTACCATGTTGCTGTTTTTTATGGTATAACGGCGCAAAAGAGGCGTCAAAAGTCTTTCCATGACTACCGATATTTGTCGTTGTCGTTTTGTAGTTCTTGCTTCCTCCTTTCCTGGGGGACACTGGAAATTCACAAAACGCATGAATCGAGATGGCACGAGTTTTAATTTGCGGCGGTATCATGTAGGATGTACCTCCCGGAGGTACACCGATATATTATATCTCATTTCTAAAATAGCACGATAAATGCCATAATATATAACATTAATATGAAATACTTTGTATTCGCATTTGAAACTTGTTTCTCTAATGTCTCTGTCGTATCAATTTAAGTATATTATACTTATGAATTCTTAAAGGAATATATTAATAGCATTAAATTAAAATGAATGTTACATTGACTAATTAGTTCGTTTATAGTATTTATGATTAGTGGGACCCCCGCGAGCTCTTCTAACCGTTTTTTTAAACCACAATAAGGCTTATATGGTCACACCGACATCCACAAACATTCAAACAATTAGAACATAATAATGGCGGTGCGTTGCCTTTTAAACACACAATGTGCTGTTGACAAATTAGGACTCCACATAATTTATTATCCAAAATTTGCTCTGGACTATTTTTCCAAAACCTCGCCGGTACGAAGAGGAAAACGAAATCTAAAATGGGACCTTTTTACTTATAAAATGTCTAAAAGCACATTGGATTTTTGACATTTCTTTTATGTGTGATCCCGCCAAGATCGAAACTCGATCTAAGTGAAACTTTTTTGTAATTAAAAAGTAAATATCATATGATATGTTAAGTTATCGTAACTAAGGTAAACAATTAATGTATAATTTTCAACACTTGCAAAAGACATAGAAACTTAATCAATAGTTACATGTCTTATATAATGTGTCAAATATATGATAGTGTGTGTAATATTTCATTTATTTAGTTAAAGTACTTTATAAACATTATTCTTAAAAAATATTAGCGTTCTGCACTTCTCTTACACGTAAACTATAAGTGTGCCAAATTTCATACTCCTCCGTCCCACAGTGGAAAATTTGGGCCCGTATCGGATCAAAAATCTGTAACTTCAAGGTTTTTCATCATATTGTATTGAGATTTGGCACATGTATACAGTGATATACAAAGATTTTAAAAATAATCCATTTTTGTATTTTTTTTTTCAATGTATACATATTTATTTTAGGTGAAAAAAAAGAAAAGAGAAAAAAAGTAATACGAGTAGTTTATTTCTTATAAATAAGTACTAATATGAGTAAAATTAAGAAAACTTAAACAATTACTTATTAGTGTGATCGGAGTAGGTAGATTGAATTGGGGTCATTGATCGGAAACGTTTATATTAATATGGATATTCCTCCGGAATTCCGGAATTGGATGGTTTTTAAGTACATTTTTTTGGAATTTAGTTAGAAAATGTATGAAAATGAGCAATATTATATTTCTAATTCTGTTAAACAGCATTTCAATTACATAAACGACTAATCTTTTACTATAAATGTACAGTGTTAAAAGATCTGAAAATAAAAATTCTGATTTTTCAAGTACTACTTGGCATCCAATAGCAATAACTTAATATGTGTGTCTATCCATACAAATATACCGTATTTATGTCACTAACAACCCAAATTCAGTAAATACTACAATAATGGAAACATAGGAAACAATCGAAAAGCGATGCATTTTATCTATTTTGTTCTTTGCAGTAAATACTAAGACCGACCAATCAAAATTTTATCTCCACTGTTTTTTATTTTACCTTACATGTCAATAAACACTTTAAAAACGTTATTTTTAAAGTATTTGTAAAAAGTTGTGACCATATCTAAAGGCTAAAATTAAAATATTTGAAAGTAACCTTTATTCGTTCCTTTTTTTTAATTGGGAGATAATTAAAAATCGTCTAAATACTTTCAAAGCCTTCCTTTCAATGCACAATTAAGTAGTAATATGAACAATATTTAATTGCATCCGGAAACACCGGAAATACTTTCCGGAAAAAGTCTTATCCATGTTATTTTTTCTATGATCTTTTACTATACAAGTACCAAAAATCAATCTACCTACTCCGATCACTACGTACACAAGCATAATAAAATACATAAAATTATAAAATCGTATAGTACCTATCTATACCTCACACCAAACTAATTGTCTCAGATTGTACAAATCTTATAATATTATTGGTTTTAATAACTAGGTTTTAGTTACTTATAATGTCATATCTAATTGTTATTACACTCGCTTTTCCTAACTAAAATTACTTCCGGTGTAAATGTAGGATCACCTTCAGATACCACCTTCAAAAGACTTAGTGCCTCTTCATCAAGATCCTTCACATTTCTCACATAAGACTTTCTTAAACTTGAAATTTATGGATCTGAAGTATATAGAAGCGTTTTAAAATACGTCTTCATTTTCTGGCATGGTGCAGGCGCATATTTCTGTAGTCTTTATTGCGCGACTCGCAAGATGCACAAATCTTCCGACAGTTGCCCAATAGGAAGAACAGAAAAATGTTTGATCACGTTTTCTCCGTGTATAAGTTATTTGAGCACGGATGATGGCATATAGTACCAATCATAGTTATTAACATAAATTCGCGCAGTTTCTAAGGCATTAACTCCAAATTTTACGGGATCGATCATCACGCGATTACAAATGTGCTCAAACCCATATTCTTCTAGTAAAAGAGTGTTTTTTCTTTTCTTTGTTGATTCTGAGCTCTCTCCATAAGCAATGCACGGTCTTCCTCGTTCACCAGAAGTTAATGGCAGTGAATGTGCTTCAGACTCCGGAAACTATACTGAATATCCTGACTCCAGCCAGCTTGTATTATTCCGAATAAGTTTTCCTTTTTCCATGATGCTTGAGCCCAGCGCTTATTGAAAGAAGGGAGAATATGTCTTTGAATTTCACCAATTACAAAACACAAGTTGTTTTCAGAAACATTTAATGTTTGCTGTAGAACTATGGGCAACGATTCCAAGGTTCTGCCACACTCAATATAGGGAATGATGAAATCGCCCTTAGTACAGTTGAAAGTTGACTTTTTTATGGAAATAACCAATTTAAATAAGTGTCACTTAATATGAAATACACGCTGAAGTGTGCAATTTGAAGATATTTGCTTCCCCTTATATACTGTTTTTTTTAATTGAAATACGTACTAATATCAATGTTATGCATATTTACTCACGCAGGACGAGTGCAAAATAGATGATAAGCTATTTCTATCAAGATATTGTGGTTAATATTGTTTTTGTAAACTATGTCAGCAGTAACCGCAAAAGATACCGAAATATGTACTCCGACCGCTATCACATTTTTACCCATAACTTCCAAGATCGCAAACTTCCGCAGTTGATTTCTTAATTTTTTTAATTATGAATAGTTAGGCTATCAAATAACACATAAAGTTGCGCGTGGGGAGACGTGGGTAAATGTGAAAACCTTCGACGAACAAAAAAAAAAGTGAAAAATAGGGTGTCAATTTTTAAGTACTTACTCAAAAATAAAAAGCATATTAAAAAAAGTTAATAGCTCATTATTAAGAGCATAAAATATCCTTTTTAAAAATGTATAAAACCGCATGCATGTGCTAAATACTTTTTTCACAATATTTATTTGAATTATGTGTATGCAAACATTTGAATGAGTCATCCGCTACTTCAACTTACTTCAACCTAAGAAAAAAAAAAAATTATGTAGTTTTAGTACAAAAAAATGTATGATTAGGATTATTTGGTTATTAGAGTATCGAATGCAATAAATATTTCATTCAAATTGTGATATTTTCAAAAACCATTTATGATATGCTCTAGTTCTACCATTTTCCATAGTGCGTCCGCGCAATTTTCATAAAAATGTTCCCGAAGTTTTTGCTTCACGTATTAATATATAGAAGATACGCCGGATATATCACAGTCAAATATCCAGCTTCTGCGATGTTTTAATTGGAAAGTGTATTATTTTGCTACAATACAACTGCAAATGAAATGAATCAACGAACAAACATCCGACAGACGAATTCCTTCCGCGTCCATTGTCATGCTAAACACATGGCGTCTCCGTTCACACGGAATTCCTTTAAAAACATTCAAAAATATGGGCATCAATAAACGACAAGTCGCTACATCTAAATACAATGTGCTGTGTGCCTGTGCGCCTGTGCTGGCCGATAGCGCGGACAAAAAGATTCCCTGCATTGTGCGGGGGCACAATGGCGCCGCCGCCGCGGCCCGGCTGTAATTACTATTTTCCTTCTACCGTCTTTTCAGGGGGTATATTTTTCAGCTAAATGGAATATACGGGTTGCTCCTTTGTCGACGCTCATATCTGGGGCCAATGTTCGGTATTCTTCGATTGTGAGCCTATTTTGTTAGTTTTGCAAAAATAAAAAACACTACTTTCGTAAATTTACTTAAATATAAGTACTACTACTTAAATATATACTATTGTGGCGAGGATAAATGTTTTAAAAGCTTTTCATCGTTATCTACCTAATTGGTGTTTTTAAATTAATATTTATTGCTAATAAATTATAGCAGCTGTTTCAAATATATGTCCACTGCTAGCTTTTCTTACTCAATCATTTATCCCGCATTCAAATTTCTTCTACTTTGTATCTAACTAAAAACCTTTCATATTAGAGACCAAAAGAAGTTACAAAAGAAGTCACAAAAGATAACAATCCATAAATAATAGAGCTATTTAACGGAACGTCTGAGAATTGATTGCGATTAACATAAACGACCAAACTTTGTGCCGTGGCAGGAACAGATAGCAAACGAATGTTGCAAACATTATTAACTGTTGACAAAGTTGCAGTTGTAGGCAGTTGTAAATTACCCCAGATTGCCCCGGGGCCATTGCCGACGCAGTTACCCGCAGATTGAGACAAAACATTGTACAGATCGGCCGCTGATTACTTCAATATCGGCCAATAAAATATTAAGATTAGATCAATTATGCAGTAAATCAGAAAACAATATTTCTAAGTGCATAAGATATCGCAATGTGAACACGGATGATCACAGTTTAGAAGAGGGTCGAACAAACCCTTGTTATGAGAGAAATTTATGCCAGAAGTTTCATCTTAAGATCTAAAATAACGTTTCTGTCGATAATTGAAGACATAACGAATGAAAAAAAACACAAAAAGTAAAAGAAAGAACATCTAATACTAATAAAATACCATTAAAGAGTGCGTAGGTTTAAAACATATAGCTGATGATGAAATGTCGTAGCATTCAATTTAAAAGATGGCGGCAAAAGTACGAGTCTGCGACCAATTCAACTGCGAGTTGATAATAAATAAGAATACACTGACGATAACGTGTCCACGGGGTATTATGCAAATCGCAAAGTGTAAGTTATAACATAATACTATCTGTAATCAGATAAGCGACGCGAGAAATCCTCTCCACATCGCAGAGAATAAAGTATATCTTAGGAGATAAAATGACAGCGGAGATGCAAACTGAATCCCACTCGGCTATTTACCTCGATGGCACATTCGTAATTACGGTGCAGTTCAAGACTTGAAACATCCCGACGCCTCGCGCGCCGCCGCCAGAACGACACAAGCACCGGCAACTATAATCTACAATCGCCTCTAACGCTACAACCGCCCTATCAAACTCCAAATCACAAAATAGACTGTCCTTCGAACGAACTGAAGTCATTAGAGTACGACTCGAAAGGTTTTAGTTCCAAATTTAAATATCAAACCGCATTGTATCTGTGGCATATGCATAAAAAACAACAAGCTACTTACTACCAATAAAAATTGAAGAGAACAACGCCTAAGTGGCATTTAAGTGTCAGTAAACCGGCACTTAGGACGTTTTACAAGGAGGCACGAACTAGGCGGACTGGTTTGAGCCGAAGCCGGTTGTACGAAGTGTAGCGGCCCGGCGCGGCGTGCGAGCGCATTCCGATACACCCCGGCCCGAAATGCGGATAATGAAGAGTTTCATCCTGCGGGATGAGCGAGGACGGGTCACAACTGGGATCGAATTTGGACACGTTGGGGTCCGCGAGTGGCTCGCCTTTTGTAGAAAGGTACGTGTGCGGAAAACGAATTGTGTCCTTTTTTAAGACACGACCCGGCGTGATTCTCGCGTGTCCCGCCAGCGGCCGCGCGGGTACTTTACTGTCTACAGATAGGGTTATTTATATTGAATGTTTTATTTAATAATGTTATCTGAATTGTCCCCGTCGTTAAGTCCGGTAGGGCGCTGCGACTGCTCGGTTGTTTAAGAATTATTTTTACATTTGCACAAGTATTCTCGAGACTTAAGGGATCCTTGATAAGGATCGGCATTATGCGGCGGAGTTGTGTTGATTCTTTGAACCTTTTTTTGCATTGATTGAAAATTTTAACGCGCGAAATGTGATTCGCTGAATTTGGTGTTCGGATTGAAATATCACATTTTACAAGATAATCCGATCTTTTTCTTCAACTCTTCAACAGATTCTTTTCACTAACTCAAAAATAGAGAAAAAAGAGTTTACCGTTAGGAGTATAAAGTAATAAATTATTTTTTCGTGAAAAAAAAATACTACACCAAAATATATATTTATACACGAATACTAGCTAATATAATATAAATAAATGATGATGATGATGGTGAAATCAAATCTTGATGATTTTCCACAGCACAAGTTCTTAACTCAGGCAATTTCAGAATTAGCCGCGGTGCGTAACGAGATCTGCCAAGTTTTTATGTTGTTTAGAAATATACACAAAAACTGACCGTACAATCTACTTTCACCACACTTTTTCCTCAAAGAAGTAAGAAGCACTGTCCTCTCTTCATGCTCTTGTTTAATATGTTTAATAAATCGATTAAATAGAAACCGTTTATTAATGGTTTAATGTTCAGCCGAAATATCAGCTCAAGATGTAGTGAAAACAAAAAATAACATCGACATACTAACCCACTAAATATAAAGAAATATAGTAAATAAGCTGGATTTAGCCTCGTATAAGCAAATTGTTAGAGTACCTAACCAATCGAACAATATAAAAAAAAAACAATAAATTGTAGTAACAAAAGGCACCCATACATGTACATAATATGACCATAAAAACGTCATCGCCTCTTAATATATTACAAGTTAGTCATAGTACAGTCATCATCTTTAATCATTCTATTGTTAAATGCAGATCTTGAATATTCTATAAAATTATATATAACTTATTCTAATTTACCACTAAGAAATTTATATTTTTCTCTCTCCTGACAAGATCAAACAACAAAAGACTTAGTTATGTCTTTACGACAACTTGATCTAACACATTACTCTCACCCAGGTCTAGACAGATTGGCTTGGATGCCTTATGAAATTTGAGGTCCTCATGCTGCCCGGGCATTATCTAATTACGGCTCGTTGCTCCAGGTATTGAGCCTCTAATAGGCTCGAGGCTCGCAGGCTTCCTGCCCGCAGCACGGCCTGTTAACCGCCTCCTCCGTGTAATACGATTTACAAATCACATTACCTAATGACGTCATGTAGTCCGCCTGATCCCTTTAGCGTGTCGCCAGCCCTTTGTGTGGGATACTTCCGGATATTACGTTACTGGTGGTCTGGAGCAGCTGGAGCTTCGTCTTCGTGACATGATAGATATCCAAACATGTTAGAGATTAATTGTACCACTATTTGATGAATAGTCACTTACAGTAATAAAAAAACCCACAAGTAGCTATCTTTCTTAACTATAAACCAAAACCTAAGAAGTAGGATCTTATGTCTGCAGCATCTAATCGCTGTTACGGCAGCCCGTCTTTCTAAAACCTTTTAAAATAAGGTATGTGCAACATCTTTCTAGTGATTATCATCTTTAAATTCTTATTTGCAACATGTAGAACCGAATCAATACAGACAATATAATAATCAATAGATAAAAGTAAAATTTGCACTAAACCTATCGCCGGGAAGGTCGACGACCTCGGTCCAGTGGTTGCATATTGTTTGGTGTATCGCGGTAATGTGCTGACTCGGCGTAACGTTTAACACCAAGTCAACAGAAACACGCAGGTTCAGCAAATGATTTGATCGCAAACTTGCAAGCATCGACGTAAACCGTAACCAATTAATTACGTTCTTATAGCTCAAGGGTGAAAGAAGCAGTTTTTTCTGGTGACAATGACCTTGGTCTCCTAGCTAAATTACCGCGACCGTCACTGTATACCTACACTAGCCAGCTGCGCAGAACATTTTTCAGTGCACAAATGTATGCCTAGACATAAGTTACACTCCCTCTTCTCTTATCTTTCTGTCCCGGTGGCTCGGCTAATCCGACAAGACCTAAACAAAACCAGGCTCGAGACAGACTGCCTAACGTGCTCTTCTTCCCTTGCACCTGAGCCTCTCTATCTATGGTGGAACATGCTCACTTCTAGACCACGAAGTAGGCTCAAAACAAGTTATTTTTTTAGTTTAAAGCTATAAACATCCGCATGGCGGAAATACAGATGCATAGCTCTCCTCCACTTCACAACCTCATGCTGTCGAAGCACCACCATGATATTGCTCGCCTAATCGGACGAAGCTGTAAAAAAAAGTATAATCATCAGAACGAGTTCCAAATCTAGTTCCATTACCGATGACGATCCATAGTTGTCAAAGTAAGCCATCATCGATCAATCAGAAATCATTACGGTCCGTACCTGCGTCCGACAAGATTAACATCCACCGTTACATCTCGGGCCGCGCTACAGAAATAAGTCAATTAAAAAGATCCACTTCTTTTCGCTCCAATGTAGTGCTTTCCACTCCAAGTTAGAGGTAGTGCCATGCTGGCATCGCCTAAATGAAATTAGCGTAAAGCTGTGCTGTAAGTTGCCGGTGGCCCATGGTGGGAGGAGAAAGGAGGGCAACGCATCTGTATAGCCTATAGGATGTCTACGGCTTGACTACGGCCGATTGCTCGTATACTTAAAAAATGTATCTTTGGAAATGAATTCGAGTAAACGTTCATACCGCAAGAAAATGTTCCAGGGAACTGAGCGTTACCTATATCAGCTAAGTCCATTGTTGGCGCTGTTTAAAATTCATGACAAGTGATCGCGTTGTGTGCGGCGGTCGGTGGTCGGTGTGGAGTGACGTTGATACGAGGTGTGAGGAGAGGTACATGTGTACAGTAATTCACAATTATCATACATTGTTGTGTAAGGAGCAAACGAGCAGTAGGAGCCACTTGATGTCTACCGATGTCTATGGACTTTCGCGTTATTGTTATGGATGTGTGTTGCCAGCCTCCCTCCACGTGTCCCCGCAAATTTGAAAGCTGCCTGCAACACGGTCACTGTAAGAGGTATTGTGGCGAGAGGTACCTCTCCGATCCGGGCGGCCCAATTTGACCGCTACTCAGCGCAACGTCGCATCGCACCTAAATTAAATACCTATCTAATCGTTATTCATACCTACACGATATCCTACTAATATTATAAATGCGAAAGTTTGTATGTTTGTTTGTTTGTTTGTTTGTTTGTTACTTCTTCACGCAAAACCTGCCGAAGCGATTTAAATGAAATTTGGCACACACATAGAGGGTACCTTGGATTAACACATAAAAATTTTATTCCCAAAAATGTTGCTATGGGATGCCATGGGATGATTTTCTATTTTCTACGGGATCGAAATTTACGCGGGTGTAGCCGCGGGGCACAGCTAGTATAATATATTATTGGAAATAAGTAGATAGTTAAATTGAAATGAAAAACTAAATCTGAAGAAAAGTAACACATTTGTCATATTATTTTTCAGGTAACCAAATAAAGCAACCTGCAGCCAATACAGTAAGTGCATAAATGGGAGCTTCTAGAAAAGAGAAAGCGCTCCTCAACATCTGCAATAATATTGTATTTAAACTATTTCTATCTAGCTGGAGTGTTCATCTGTCTGTGTGTCATTAAGAGATGATGTTCAAAAGTGAGACAAGTTCGTAGCATTAATAATGCTCTACATTTTTATCCAAGCAGATTATTGAAATGATTATTATCCACAATGCAACTGCAGTACTCGGAATTCTAATCTACCCCAGTACTACATTGCTTGTGAACTCGACTTATCTATTCACAGAGGTAGTGTTGCTACTTACCAGTAAACCGTTTGATACAAATCGTTCACGGTTCACTGTTCGAATAACAATCGTCAAATTACCGCGCGTGTGTCTTCCTGTTACTAATAATATTTACAATGGAATCCAACATAACGTGAAGTTGTTTAGTTTGATAATGTATTCATAATGTTATGATAATTACATCAAATGTACCTAACATTCGTTTTTGGATTCGATTGATATTCCAGATTTTTATAGAATTTTAGAAAATTTCAATCGAATCTAAGTACCTATATAAAAACTATGACCATAGATACATCATAAGTAACTATGGTTTGATTTTATCAGACTCAATAACTTATGGAATGTATCACAGGTACTAAATAGCGGAAATATATTTAGTATTTTTTTTTAATTTTTTCGTATTAACATATAATTACATGATATATCAACTTGCCCGGACGGGACCCGAACCCGCGACCTCTGGCGTGACGCGGTAGTGCCCCTGCCCGCGGGTCGTCGACTCCCGTATTTACATACATTTGCATGCTGTAGTGTTATGTGTACGGCCCGCCGTTGTGGCCGACGATCGTGTTTATTCCCCATTGTTCATGCGAGCTGGAATGTCGATGCTGCATTGTCTTGTACTTTGTGAATCCCGTGACGTCCATTACCGAGTAACGGTGGTGTGTTCGTAGAAGTTGAAGCTTCGTAATGGCCTTCGTATTCCAACTTTGTAGTGAATCGGCTTCATTCAATGAACTCCGTGATTTTTGTCTTGTCTGTTATAAATCTGAAGAGCTCGTTTGTTTGAACGCGCAAATCGCAGGAACTACTGGTCCGATTTGCAAAATTATTTAGAGGTTTAGATAGACCATTTATTAAGGAAAATTACGGGCTATATACCATCACACTAGGAATAATGGAAGTAGAGTTGGATGGGAGAATCTGCGTGGCAGTGCTAGTATCTAATAAGTATATCCTGTCACCATTAACCACAGAAACAATACAAAAACGGGCCCCGTATTACCAAACAAGGAAGCGGTTCTGACTTCGCTTGTGGCAATAAAGCTCCAGTCGCCACGGGCGTCCCCAGCCTCCATCAATAGCGTTTATTGTACAATAAAACATAATTTAATTTATTGTACATATAAAATGTGTATAGTTTTATAAGGCTGTAAAAAAGGCGTAAAGTAGCTACAAACTGTGCGGCCCACGTGCCCTCGCTGGCCCCAGTTAACACAAACAGTTAGCCCTCTTGGGCCCCAAAATACTTTCATTAACCAATTTTTCTTAGAAACCTGTCTGATTAAACAAAAAAAAATATTTAAAAAACTACTTATCTTTTTCTCCTTTACTCTAATGCAGCGGTTGGCAACCCTTTGGCAGGCAACTAAACGTGGGCCGCACTTGTGATATTCACCCTACAAGCCCGATTTACCTTTCTTTTAGTTAGGCCTCTCCTCCACAACAAATTACTTAATTCGGGCGGGCCGCGGGTTGCTGGCCGCTGCTCTAAAGCGTTACATTGTATTGATGACTTAGAATTTAAATATCTGCAGTTGATGTATTATTGATAAATCGAAAATGATCGTAGATAATGTTCCGGTGACATTTGACGATATTAATTCTTGTCAAGGTTTCAAAATATCGTAATCTTTGGGTCGGTAGCATTTAAGTTACGACAGAATTGAAATGAGACATTTGTACATGAATAAAAAACATAAAATTAGGCAAAACAAATTAATATTAATTCACGAATGCCAATATTGATTTATACATCAAGAACGAGATATAAATAAAACGTAATATTAATATTCATAGCAATCTGATACGTAGGCCTCGGTATGAAATAATCACATTAGTCAGTCACTTGAGACGGAGGTTGTCTGTAGACGCTGTAGCGGTCGGAGAACACGAAACTAATTGATGGATTGTCTAGGTGTTGTGACAACGGCCAGACTAGTTAGACAATTGTTTGACCAACTCCAAATATATAGGTTCCAATTTCATTTATCTGACACGCGCAGCGAAGTTAGATTCGATTAGGTATATTTTGGTTCCGTTGGTTTCATTTGAAATTTACCATTCAACCTTAAGTTATTTAGGTAAACTGACACATTCGAACAATCTTGTATACCGATCTATCGGCCAAGGAGAGGGACACAGAGGACTATTAAATGTGCTGAAGATCACTCAACAATTTGGGAATCAAGACCCTACTAGGATGGATAACGATGCAAGGATTAACATTAGGCAGGTAACTTTACTGTAAATTTTTGATAAGTAAATTTTACATAAACGACTTTACGACGAACTTACCTCAGAAAGCCTCTCAGCGAGTACCGACACAGGCACCCACGAGTGGACCACTAGAGCTGCTGACGACGCTGGATGTACACCTGTTGCTACCTGCCAGGCGACCAGCAATGATCACTAAACGGACTGTCCTACTGGATTGGCGGGTGATACGTGTATATTAAATTAGTGGGCCACCGTCTGTCTGTACGTATAAGCGCACTACGTCGATAGCTGTCTACTGTCAAACATGTCAGGATCGGTCATGTACAAACCGCAAACATGCTCGTATTATTTGTAAGTATGTAACTAAATACTTTCAAATTATTCGCGTTTTTTTCCGGATGTGAAGTTGTGCAATGGAAGCGAATGGAAACTTAATACAGCTTCAGCGGATTGCTGAGCGCTCGTCGAGCGGCGAGAGCGAGTGTCAGTCATGTCTAATTATTGTAGTAGCCGCGCATACGAAGTCATTTTGTTTGGAATACAACCTAAAGATATGTTATTCCACATTGTAGTGTATTTCAGCGTCGAAATGCGTTCAGCATTATAGGTATATAAGTAGGATTTGAGAAAACTTTAAAGATTAATAGAGAAAAAGAACGCATACAATCACTCGAGGAAGGAGTACCTCGTGCTTATTTCGGTTACGTTGTTGCATCTCACTCTTCTGTGAAAAAAAAATGTGTTTTGGTTGATAATGATACCATGGTCGTGCGAGCGATGGTTTATACTATGGCCTCCTCTAGACCTCTCTAATTACCATCCCGTAGCCATCCTTAGCTCATGTCCATGTCCAAACAATAAAAATCATGTACATCGTCCGTCTCGTTCGCACTTGCTGCTCCACCGACGAGGCAGACAGAGACGGAGACTTTTATAGCCCACTCGTTCGATCGTCGAAAAACATTTATTACGGACGATCAAGTTTAAAGAAACCCGTGTAACGTGACACCATCAGACTTGTTCCGTCGCTGATCTCTATATGACTGGATAGCTGTTACATATTAAAAATTTTAGGTAAGACTGAGAGTATTCAGTGACTCTTGTTACTGATTGACAATAACAACATCCTTAAAAGTGCAGTGACACCATAATTATCTTTAATCTCAACGTATCTCTGACAATTATGACGAAATTATGATGAAGAAATCGGTGACGTCACCGCATTCTTAATGCAAAATTAAACGTTATCGCGAAAGCGTCAAATTAAAGCATTTATATTGTAAATTATGTACATTCAGAAGATTCGCAACGGATGAGCGTGTGCTCGCAACATTTAGCTCACTCATTGCCGTGATTATTATTTAGAAAGACTACAACAGCAGCTATCCATGTATAGAGATCAGCGCCCCGGCCAGTAACACGCACATAAAAGTCCGAGAGCCAGTGACAAAATAAACAGTAGTGATTTGTTTAGCGATTTAAAGTAGCCGCTGCCCCGATACGGCGACGCGTTTAATTGTATCTCGTTTCGTTGCGGAGATCTGCACGTATCGCCAAACAGAGCTGGTGCGGCGAGCACGCCATATCCGATTACATCGTCATCATCAGCCTGCAGCTGATTTTCAATTAATGTCAAGGCATTTGATCACTCGCACTCTACCCGTTCAACTGCTCGGATATCGTGCGGTTTCTTTTTAGAATATACTATCTCAATTAGGGTTGCCAGGTCGCCAAACCTAAAAGCCGAACAGACGAGCCAGTTTGGCCTGACATTTGGATAGAAAAGCCGGACACCTTACATTATCGATAAAAAAAACCAAATGGTATGTTAAATCATGCTTTTTTTGATTATTATCGTAAATCTTGTTAAATTCTAATGAAATATTAAATAAAATCGAATGCCAAATGCCAATGCTACGCTCGGCACTCCGTCGGCACTCGCTCGTTGCGAAATTTAAAAAGCCTAACAAAAGCCGGACAGGCCGGACACCGTTTATTTTGGCCGGACATGTAATCAAAAAGCCTACCTATGTCCGGCTTTATCCGGACGCCTGGCAACCCTAATCTCAATAAATATTTTTTATCACACAAAAATATAATAATAACAATTGCATCAAAATATGAGAGGGACTATACCTGTAGACGCCGTATAGCCATAAAAATGCCACATTATTATCACTTTGATAAAACAAACGGGCGTTTGTGGATACACAGGGATATCTGATAATATAATGTTCAATGAGACCCTGTTGAAGATAGTAGAAGATAGTATTAGTAGAAGTAGGCCTCATGCCATTAATTTCGTACTTAAAATATAATCTTATCAACTAAGCTATTTAAAACGACAGGATACAAGGAGCATTTGACTTCATTAAAAAAGCCACCCGACTCCAACGAGGATTGATAAAACCACCCGTAAAGTGTCTATTTACAAGTTAATATGACTTCAAGGTGAACGGTTTATGTAGTTCACATCAGGGGCAACTTGCGCGAGGGACAGAAGTACCAGCTACAACAAAGTTACAACTATGAAACGTAAATGTAATCATGTCATCAAATAAAACAACTTTGAGCGCATAAAACTGATCACATAACATTACATTACATTGTAAAATTGTGTATCAGTGTTTAGAGTAGTTTTAGTTTTTTTTGGCAATTTAGTTGATGTTAGAAAAGCAAACAAAATTTTATGTATCTTATAAATTGTGTCATAGAATTGCCCGTGGAACATGTGCGTAGAGGTTACAAAGGTTTGCTATTCGTTATGCGCTCGGGTTTGCTCAATTTTTGGGAGAAATGCAAAAAACATGAGAAATAAAATCGTGTCAAAGTGTTGCTGAGCGTAGCATGTTCCAGCCCAACGTCTCTTGCACACCCTAACTTCGGAATTCGTTCTTAAGGAGTGAACTCCTGTCGTCGGACACATCTGTTCACACTGTTTATCTGACAATTGATCTCGTGATCCAACTGCACAGCAACTGATATCTTGACCCCCGCCAGCCGGTAACTCGTAAAATTTAAGCATAGAAGAGTATTACTTGTAATTACCACCGTAATGAGAGCCCGAGGCGACCGGCCGAGGTTGCGATACACCACCGCAAGTGGACCCCCCGCCGCCGCGACTGTGGCCGCTATCCCGGCGGGGTACGGGTCAGTATCCCGTGGCCCGCGCCGTCTCGCAGGCCGCGGGCTCCGGTCTTACCTGGCCATAATTGTTTTATGTATTCAGTTGATTTACTGTCATGTGACGCACGCGCAGTAAATATTAATTGTGGGTACAAGTATTTTATAACGGAATCCGTTGGTACAACTTGAGGTCTGGTTCGGATGGCCACTGCACTAGGACTGGCTGAAGGTTATAATGGCAGTGGTAAATATTTGTGACCTTGGCAACTGCGCCTATCTTCTGGTTATCTTTGGTCTACAGGTATGACCTCGTTTGCCTTCTGGTCGTGGACGCAATATTACTACGTTACCAACTGAGCCAATCGGTCCTTGTTAGTAACCCCCCATCATGCTGGTCCGATTCGTCCATGATCCAGCAATGATAATCCACCTCGGAGTATGTGGGCCTGTCCCCACACACTCCTCTCCCACTTGAATACCACCTACATTTAATGAAGTCCTGAGTCCAGGCCGAGTAGCTCGCCACACGAGAGCCCGCGACTCCTCTCGCGCTCGTTAAGACGCACGAGTGGAACACTCCGCAGTCCTCCGCTCGAGAGCCTCACTTGCTAATTACTTTACGACTTAAACTTCACTTAGGATATTATTGCGACTTATTTAATAATATGTTTAGATTATATTTATTTAAAATGAAATCTTAGGTCCGTGACTTCAAAAATAATGGACCGATTTATGTTTCGCACTGATAACTAATGACATATAGTTTTTTTCCAATTTAATTTAATGGTTAGGTTAGGTTAGGTTACATTTTATTTTTATATTATCGAAATATTTTCGATTATTAAGTACATATTGTAATAGGAAAGGAGTTGGTTGTTGGTGACTGTTGTCAATCTGAAAAAGCTTAGCTTTTGTTGGCCGTTACCAGCCTTTGACACTGGAGAAGGCTAAAGTCTCTCATGTTAAAGAATCTCTAGTTGTTCTATTATACTCTATTTTAAATCCTAACCAAACTTGACCAAAGAAAATACACTGCTATACTATATACCTTTGGTTTATAATAATTATAACAAATATCCAGAAAGACAGAAACACACTGAACAATGCGCTGGCATTTATAATACAATGTCATTCCCCGTAAAAGCCATTCGTTCTATACAAAGCTGATGTAAGATGTGCTACTCAATAAACCGTCCACACGGTATCGTCTTGTTCTGTGTACTGAATATGATACTCTGGTCGTAATTATTTCGCAACAATAATGTAATACTACGAAGCCGGGCCGATTGCAAGGTCACAGGTTCGAGTACCGAGTCGGACTTAAAAGTGGTATTTTTTCTCTTTCTAGTAAGAGTGCGGAGACAGGAAGTTGGAAACGATAGATGTCCGTATTTCGTAGAGTACGGTAAGCCGCCGGTAAGCCAGGATTCTTTCCGATCGTGTTGGCGTGCCGTCCCTTCGGAATAGGGGAATGAGGGAGTAGAAAGTGCACTTGTCTGACAATTTAAATTCAAAGTAAATTAAAACACTAAACGTACACAAACCGATTTACGAGCCCGACCGCTACAGATAGCCCTTTAAGCAAATAGAATAGAGCTTTATTTAGGACAATTATGTACATTGTTACACATTTGATAATACCTACACAGTTAGTTAATTTGAGACAGTAATACACAAGAATAGTGTTTACTTACGTACACAAAACTAAATAAAATATAATGATCATCTCGGTGGTAGTTCTATTGTAAACACAACTCTCTTTCAATATCATCCAGGAAGGAAATACGGCTAGTGGCTTGTGCCACTTCAAACTGGTGGATCTAACTTACGTTCAATATTCCCGAACGATCTAACATCTACACCCAATATGTTATTTATTGTGGAACTCAATTCTCGCCGTTTAAAATTTTACCGCTCCATAATTTAGTTTAATAGTTGGCGCTAAATTGTTGATAATGTTAGGGCTCACAAGTCCCGGTTTAGCTGTCACTAACTTAAGTGGCAAATAAACTATTTGAGTTTTATGATTTGTGGTTACAAGGAATTACTATGAGGCAATTATTTGGGAGTTAACAATTAAGTGCCGATTTAAACCAGCTGATATTAGTGACCTGTGAAACAGGAGAAACAGAAACAGGTGAAAGAAGAGAAACAACAAACGAATTATTCTCATAACTACTATTTAAAGAATATATTTTCTTTAGTTGATTTAATGTTAAGGGCATCTAACAAATAATCAAGCAAATGAGTGCGAACATTTTTAACTATTATAAATACTCGACTACTTCTAAAGCTATAAGATCTTTAATTATTTTTTTATATCATACGGAGGGGGACACAAGCCTTATGATGACTTTCGACAGCTTTCTCTCCTTCCAATGGGCCTTCAGAAACTCACAAATCACATGAAATACCATTCAGATCGTGCCGGCCCCATTCGTCTCCAGTGCCAACGGCGCCTCTCACATCACAATACAATCATAAACCGCATTAAAACCGTGGCGAGCATATGCAGTAAGTCCATGCACAAAAGAACCAAAACACAGTAATTTGGCATTGTGGGCCGATGACGTCATCAGCCCGTGACAAACTCATAAACAAGCCGCGCGCACACGAGCGCGCGTGACGTCATCGCTCACAGTGTGCACCTACCCTCACCTTCGCTGAAAAATGTTCCGCTTTAACATCCGTGCCAAATTGCAGACGCTAATGTTTCCATTGGGAGTGAAGTTGGCGCTCGTGAGTCACGCCGTGTTGTGGTGAAGGACAGGATCTATGAACCATGTTCGGTTTTTTATTTTTAAAACATTTTCTCTAACTCTTGAGTATGTAAGAAACAATGAGACATATTTTGTCGTCTATAAAATAGTGACCATCTTAGTTATACAATGTACTATTCTTGGCTTATTATTATTTTCCTATGAAAATATCGTTTATCGACAAAGCCCTAAAATAAAGAATTATAACTCTTTTCACTCGGTTAGGCATCATCTTTCAGAAATACTATTTATTCATTTGTAGCTGTTGTTCTTCTTAGCGGCGATATGTATAAAGTATTAAGGTACGTAGATTATAAAGGGCAAATTACTTTATTAACATTCCACAATCTGTAGGTGATAAAAGCTTGTTAATTACCAACAATTGCCAACCCTATCCCAGGGTTCTCACAAACAGTACTCCACTACAAATGACCACAATACACGAGTGGGTGGCGCAGAAGTAGGTCAGTGGCGCTTCCTCTATCGATCCCAGCAATTTGCGGTGGAGATCCAAGGTGCGCCGGATAGCGGTAATTAACAGCCTCCAGTGCAAGTCTCGCTCCGACTGATGGAGTTATCCGATTAACTTTGTTATGGATTTTCAGTTAGGCGGTTTGGTGATCGAGCAGTTTGAGGAGTATCACTCAATGTACAGGCTTTACTGGTGGTTCCTGTTGTATAGGCGTGTAACAGTTATGGATAAAGTTTCGAACAGTTTAAGGGAGTTCTTTGAACTTCTATACTACTATTATCAAAGGTGAAGAGTTTGGATTATTCTCGGGAACGTCCTTATGAAGAAATCACAATCCAGCGACAACCGACAGGAGCGGAGAGAAACCACGGGGACTAGAAATAACAACAAACAAAAAATATGTCGATATATCGAAGCAGGGACCAGTCAACATATCTTTTAGGTATGCGCGACATAAACATAACATATTGATAGAATAAGCTGAATGTTGTTCTTGAGATTATAGAGTGCTAGTCAGCGAGCCTTAGATGTGCAGTAAAATAAACATAATGAAGAGAAAATTTACAATTAACTTAATTGTTATCGACACACTGTCCGCTGAAGTAATGTACACTATTTGACAACAACAAATTCACTAAAAACGTATCTTGTGTTTCTAAATCGTTGAATAATGAAATATGAGGTCCGGCGTCCGGTGGACCTCCGCATTAGTTTCGCGGGGTTCCCTCACTAATGAACGTTAACAATTTAATACCCGACAATAGCTTCATTGTCCGCCGCCCGGGCCGGAGCGCCGCGGCCGGAAGAGCGACGTCATTTTTCATTATAATCACTCGTGTAATATTTATAGGCCATTGTTTAGTTCCACGGGACGGCGCGCCGTTTTGTAATACGTTATTATTGTGTCATTTGGGACCTCCTGATTTATTTTCGGAAACAAATTTGTCATAAAATTTTGTGTTGTTATAACTGCGTCCCACAATTTCACCCACAATTAGGTTTTTATGCTGCTTACTTAATATTTTATTAGGTTTTTTGATATGTGACCTATAAAGTCTTCTATCTCTCACTACAATATATTTCTAGATATTAAATACAGCCCC